>NETT01000009.1:41320-57581 GCA_003449175.1 Ceratocystis smalleyi | reverse complement strand
CCCCCCCCCCTAAAAAAAAGACAAAACCTGTCGCCGTTGTTTGTTGTCTGTCTCTCTCTCTCCTCCATTCATAATGGGTGTCGGTCGGCGTATGGGCAAGAAACAGGGCATCCCTGAGACCCTGTCCGAAGAACACTTTGCCAAACTCAAGCGCAAGGCCGGTCTCCCGGTTGATGAAGTTAGCGATGAGCCCGACAAGAAGCGCAGACGAGGCGTCAAACGTGCGGCTGTGGAAAAGGCCAAGCAAGACAAGGAGGAGGAGCGAGTGTCACGCACTGCCAAGAAGGCTCTCGAGGCCAAGTCCAAGAAGGCTGCCGCTGCTGCGCTAACTGCCGCTGCCTTCCCCACCCCTAAGAAGGCCTCCGTTCCAGCCAAGGCCAAGAAAGCCAAAAAGGCCAAGGTTTCCCTCGTCCCCTCATCTGATGAAGAGGACGAGGACGAGGATAATGACATGGCTGACGACTCCGACGACGCCGAAGAGCCTCTGAAGCTGCGCGACGACTTCCTCGGCTCCGACCTGGATGACGATGACGATGGAGATAACGATGTCTACGACTCGGACGAGGATCATACTCATGGAGGCAAGACAGTCTTCTCCGAGGACGAAGACGAGTCTGAAGGCGAGGAACGCCTAACAAGAGCCAACATTGCGGCCATGTCGCGCAAGATAGACGAGGAGCGCGCTCGGGAGGAGGAGGCAGCTGAAGCCGAGATGCGCGACATGCAGACCAACATTGACGGCGACGACCGGCCCAAGATTCTTGATAGCGCTGATAACGACGAAGACGATCTCGACGGCGAGGACCCGTTATATGCCAAGCCCAAGGCCCTTCTGGCCCCCGATCTACAACTGCTGCGCACTCGCATTACCGAGACCATCCGCGTGCTTGATTCGTTCAGTCAGCTAGCCGAGCCCGGCCGCTCGCGCTCTGAATACACTGCCCAGCTGATCAAGGATATGTGCGCCTACTACGGCTACTCACAGTTCCTGTGCGAGAAGCTGTTTGCGCTGTTTCCACCCCGCGAGGCCTTTGCCTTCTTTGAGGCCAACGAAAGCGGTCGTCCCGTTGTCATTCGTACCAACACTTTGCGAACCCACCGCCGTGATCTAGCCCAGGCTCTAATCAACCGTGGCGTCACGCTAGAACCCGTTGGCAAATGGAGCAAGGTCGGGCTGCAGATCTTTGAAAGCAATGTACCGCTTGGTGCTACGCCCGAGTATCTAGCCGGCCACTACATCCTCCAGGCCGCTTCGTCATTCTTGCCCTGTGTGGCACTGGATCCGCAGGAGAACGAACGTGTGCTTGATATGGCCGCCGCGCCTGGAGGCAAGACGACGTATCTGGCTGCCATGATGAAGAACACGGGCTTTGTGCTCGCCAACGATCCTAACAAGTCTCGTGCCAAGGCTCTGATTGGTAATGTGCACCGTCTGGGCTGCCGCAATGTGATTGTGTGCAACCATGATGCCCGGGACTTCCCCAAGCCCATTGGCGGCTTTGACCGTGTCCTACTAGATGCGCCCTGCTCCGGAACAGGCGTTATTAGCAAAGATCCGTCAGTAAAGACAAACAAGACAGAGCGCGACTTCCAGACGCTACCGCATACACAGAAGCAGCTTCTGCTAGCCGCCATCGACTCCGTCAACCACGCCAGCAAAACGGGAGGCTACATTGTCTACTCAACCTGCTCGGTTACGGTTGAGGAAAACGAGCAGGTCGTGCAGTACGCTCTAAGCCGCCGGCCCAACGTGCGTCTCGTCGACCCGGGCCTAACCTTTGGCAAGGAGGGCTTTACTTCCATCGGTGGCAAGATCTTTGACCCGTCGCTGAAGTTGACCCGTCGTTACTACCCGCACACGTACAACGTCGATGGCTTCTATGTAGCCAAGTTCCAGAAGTTTGCCGCAACGCCGGCCAAAGCCATGCGTTCTGAAGCCGGCTCTTCCGCTGCCCCTACAAGTTATGACGACCACGCCCCGGTTGTCGACGAGGATGGACTGGATGCTCAGCTGGACAAGAAGAATGAGGAGGGCGCAGCAAACGACTTTGCCGATTTTGACGAGGAGGAAGATAACAAGCTTATTGAAAAGGCAAGACGCAACTCCATGCGTCGGCGCGGCTTTGATCCCCGGGCTTCGGTGACGAAGAAGAAGGACGGAAAGAAGACCGAGGAAAAGACTGAGGAGAAGACGAAAGAAACGAAGGCCAGCGAGAAGACGGAGAAAAAGAAAACAGACAAGGCGAGCAAAAAAGAAGAGGATAGCAGCACGAGCAAGCCTGATGTTGCCCAGCCGGAAGCCAAGGCTGCCAAGAAGTCCAAAAAGGCCAAGAAGACAGCCAAGTAAAAGACTTCCACCGAAGACGAGCTTGCCCTCATAGACTAACTACACGCTCTTTTTGACCGGTCATCGCCCTATTCTTTCTTTACATATACTCTTTTTATTTTTCAGCGTTGGTAATAAAGGGCAGAAAGCGGTTTTGAAAACAAAAATCATGAAATCAAGCCTCTTCTCGTTGTGTTGTTCTATTACATGCTTAGCCATTAGAGTCACGTGATCATATATAGGCAAGACAAGATCTACCACCAAATCAACATCTATAAGAGTAGAGTAAAATGGGGAGCTTGAAAGCTCAGATAAGGAAAGGAAATAAAAAAAAGAAAAAACAATGTCGATAGAGAAATAAATCGTTGCGTCGTCAGTCATGATAGAGAAAAGAAGGAGAAAAAAAAAAGGACAACAAAATCCACCACCAGAAGGATATCAAGCATAGTTTTCTCCAATCCCAAGGCCCGCCAGCTTGTGTATAGTAGAAAGGAAAGAATAAAAGACAGAGGAAAGGGAAAAGGAAAAGAAACAAACAAAAGAAGAGGGGGAGGGAGGCGCCTTGTCTTGGTATAGCCGTGAGGCTCAAGAGTCTCGAACATGGAAGTAAAACAGAACACCAGGCTAACAAAGAACATGGATTGCGCAAGGAACAGCGGCTCTATCCTGTATCGTAAAAGATAAGAAAGAGGCTTCGTTTCCGCTTAAACTCGCCCGCGTTGGAGCCAGTTGACCCTTCAGGCGCAACAAGGGCCATAAACTCAAATCACCTCCGCTCAGTCGCCTACCTAGTGATAATCACCAGCCACCAAATCTCGCAGCGTCCAGCGCCAGCTCTCCTCATCTCGTCGTCCGCTTGAGGCCGCCAGCCAGCGCTCGCACTTTTTGCGCCAGCGCTCTTCTTCTTCGCGTTGGCGCCGGACAAACTCAGGGCCAACGTCAAATTCTTCACCAACTATCCACTCATCTTTAACGTCGCTAGCTCTGCCACCGCCAGGTGTTAGCTCGCCTGAGTCTGCAGAGTTGTCCATAAGGTCGGGAATATCTTTGAACGGGTCCTCGTCGCTATCTTGGTCGCCGTCAATGCTATCAAGAGCGTCGCTTTGTGAGCCTGCTGCGCTGTAAAGGTTCGAGTTCGAGTGCCGGCTTCTAGCACCTCGCTGGTTCTGGCGCTGGCTAATCTTGAGCCAGCACATATTCTGCGGATCAAACACCATGCCCCCAACCACCTGGATGCCTTTAGTAGCGCTAATATTTGTAATGAGTGCAGGGCGAGGAGTGCTGGCCTCTTTATCCCGCACCACCATCTGGGGAATCGTGACAGCCAAAGGCGACGGAGCCGCAGGAGGGGGTTCAAAGGCCGCAAGGGCTGTGTCGTTGCCCTCCCAGCGGTAGGTATCAGGGTTGTAGCACATGCCGTCTTGGTCTAAATAGATAGGAAACAATGTTAGCTTTTTCACTCTGCACTGCCTAACGCCCAAGACATTCAACATGCATGACCTACTCTTTGGTTCTCTCGCATTTCCCATGTTGGTGATAAGGTGCGGCTTTTGCTGCGTCTTCTTCGACGCCTTACGTGATCGCACTGGACTAGGAAGGCCTGGGCTAAAGTTGCTTCGGTTTGAGAGCTGAGCCACGCGTGGAGTCGGATACTGCATGGCTGGAGCTCCATGCGAAGGAGCCCGTTGTGCCAGAGAAGCCTCACGGGCAATGCGGCTTGAGGCCGTGTCCCTGGCAAACCGTGGCGTGTAACTGCCCGAAGTAGAAGAGGTAGGCGTGAAAGGAGCAGGAGACGGGGTTGTCGTGCGCTGCTCCGGCTGAATATTTCCATATAGCTTACCCCGCAAAGCCGCCTTGGGCCCACTAGTAACAGGCGCCTTAACAAACTTTGCTTCAATAGTGGCAGAAGTTGGCAGGTCATCAAAAGCATCCAATTCATGACCATCGCCGAAGTGACGGGTCTTGGGCTTGTTGAACTGCCGCCATGAGGAATCCAGGGTGGCCTTTTCATGTGCACGGTAGCGTCGCGGACTAGGCGATCGCGTACCAGTGCGGGAAATATTCCGAGATGTTGGCCGACTATCCAAGTAGACTTCACTAGTATGTCTACGTATGACACGAGGGCCCTTAGGGGCTGAATTTTGCGATTGCGAATGCGATGATACGCCAGGGGGGATAAAAGGTGCGGGCTTCCGCGGCCCGGTTGAGCTAGAAACCTCAGTTACCGCGGGAGTTTTTGGTCTTATAAGCGAAGACGGCCGACTTGAGCTAGGGGTAATCAGGTCGAACCGGGAAGGACGGTTGAAGCTGGAGTTCAATCCTGCCGGCTTGGCCGATTGCGGGCCTCTCATAACGGGAAGCGATCGCTTCAAACGGAGCAGCTGGGCATTGGTAGTATAGGCTTCGCGCAAGTTTGAATTTGAGTTCTTGTTTATAAGCTCTCGTCTTCTAGGGGTATTAGAGGAAACCGACGAGGTCGAGGACATGGGTGTGGTGGGTGTCGCCAGGCTAGACACGGAAGACTGTGCAGAATGGCCGACTCGACTTGCAGGACGACGGTTGGCGCGCTGCTGGATGGGGCCGCCACTCTCAGAAACAGGCTCAAGAGAAAGATGCGAGCCTCCATGCCCATGACTAAGTCGCGGTAGTCGAGATTGTGACTGGGGTTGTTGATGGCCAAGGTTTTTACTGTTGGAAAAAGTAATGGATGCAGTAGTCTTGATACGCGGTGGGATTTTTTCCCGTGATGTTTTGCGTTTAATATTTTTATGTGCAGTGATTTTGCGTGCGTCAATGGCACCGTCTCCAAACTCAAGACCATCCAGGAGATCCTCATGATCGGTAGAGGGTGTTTGAACCGAAGCCCAAGGAGATGGCGGGGGCTTTTCAAGCTTCGGATCGGGAGAGTTGCTTTTCCTGCGATCACTCAGCCCTTTAAGACGGTCATCCAGGTTAAGCAAGCCTGGGGGCAGAACCAGCCCATCAAAGGTATCGTCTTCACTCTCGACAGTCATAGAGCTAGCAACACTAGGGCTAAGAGCGGACGCCGAAGAACTTCGCGCAGAGCGCTGCTCACGCTTTGTTCCACCATACCTTGTGCCAAGGCTCCCACTGCCATCCCCCCAGTCAAGGTCGTCGTTGTGAGGAGCTGGCCCGGGAATGTCACGGCCTGTTCTGAGACTCAGCTTGTAGTCTGATGGTAGTTGCAGATCTGCTTCAAAGTCGTCGTCATCAGTGGCACGGGGCGGAGCAGCAACGGGAGCTGATGATGTGATATTTTGAAGGGATGTTGCGGGAGTAATGAGAGAAAGCGGCTTCCGTTGTTGGCGCTTAGTGACCTTGATTGTATCACCTCCAAAAAAGCCATCGTCGTCATCGTCACGAAACCGGTCGAGATTGATCGGGGCAGGCTCCGGGCATGGACTTGGAACGGGGCTGCGTCTCGGGCTTCGGCTTGTGTCGAGGTCGGGCGGCATATTCAGAGGAGTAGAGTTGGCATCGGAAACCATAGAGTTCAAAGAAGAGCCGCTGACCTGACGGAGAGTCTCGGGGAACTTGGAGCTATCCTGCTGCTTAAGCGAGAGCGCCTGGCTCGATTCAGGAAATTCGAGATCGACCTCCCAGCCGTCCTGGGAAACTTTTTTACTCTTTCGCCCTCCAAGTCTGTTGATGGAGCCACCCATGAGAGCAGACGGGGGGATATTTTGGGGCAGAGGTATGCCCAAGTTAGCGGCTGCCTTGATAGCATCCAAAGTGGATCTCTCGTCTTCGGGGAGGAAGACATGCCTCTCTTCGCCATTGAGAGATTCTCGCTCCGACCGAAAGGAGATGTGTGAAGAGTGCGAGTCTCTGCGATTGGAAGTCGAGCTAGGAGACCGGGGCATAGCGGGGCCAGCCGACTGGCGCCCGCTTTGAGTAGTGTGGAAACTAATATCATCGTCAAGAAGGAAGTCATCATCATCCCAGATTTCAATGTCAGCATCGGCAACAACAGGCTCCCGCTGTTTCAGGCGTAGAGACTCCATGATGCTAAGTTGTGTATGCTTGTGTGTGTGCGAGGTTGATTACAAGGAAATCAAGGACAGCGCACGTTCTCGAAGTCTTTTTTTTTTTTTTTAGAGTCGTGATCGGTGGCGTCAGAGTCAACAGATCATGACGGAAACTAAGAGCTATGCAGTTCTAAGAGCGAGAGGTGCAAAGCCGAGGACGTGCTTCTCGAAGAGCTATGGCTTAGGATATTTTGTTTTCGCTTTCGAATAGAGGCGTGATTGTTGTCAAAGCGAAGAAGTAAAAGCAGTGATTCAGGCTGGGCAAACGAGAGAACGAGAGAATAAGAGGAGATTTCGAGCTGGCTGAAGCAAAAATCGTAGATTGCAGTCGAAGTAGACACAAAAAGAAAAAAGAAAAAAAATAATAAAAAGAGCGACGATGAATTTACAAAGAAAAAAATGAGTGTACGCAAGAAAAAAAGATTGAAACTGGGAATTGAAGAAGAAAAAAAGGAAGAGACCGAATAAAACTGTGCTTCTTCCGTCGCTCAAAGAAAATCGAATATGCTCAGAAAAGAAAAAGAGGGAAAATAAATGCTGAAAGGGAAATTCGTGATCTTTTCTGGGGGTTTCGTATAATAGCCCAAGTTCTACGGCAAGGGGGGGAAGGAATAAACAGAACTGGTAATCACGCAAACGGCAGAGCAAACGGATGAGTGAAAAAAAAATAAAACAAGGAAAGCACAAACAGCACAAAAATAGGATAGGCAGGGAATAAAATAACAGAAAACAAGGGCAGCTACGTTTTTCATTGTTTTGTGCAAATTCAAAATATGAAAAACACGATGGCTGAATGAGAAGGAGCAACCCCCAGGAATGCAAGTGGCTGGTCATGCACAAAAGCCATACGCACAAATGAAGTTTCGCCGGGGGCCCACACTTGTGCTACCGTAGCGAAAAGAGGTATGCATCCACCAGGGGGCGCCTTGCACATAACTTCCTTGCACAATTACTGGCCACTATACAGCGTGCATATCCATGAGGCCAGGCGAAGCATATAACAGCTCTAGGCCTAGACATTAAATGAAGATGATCATCTTCCAGTCAACCAAGAAACAGAAGAGCGCTCTAGCTTGTCTTTGAGCTGGCTGGCTGGCTGTCCGTCCGTCCAGCTCGCGTCAAGCCCGCTGCATATTTTCCCCAATAAACATAATAAACAAAGTATCCAAGCTAGGGGCTTTGTCTTGTTTACTTTCAGGACTTTCTTTGTTGACAAACTTAGTGGCAAAGCAAAGTCTCATGGACAACGTGTGTTTCCCCAGCTCCACATACTGTATTTCACCCGCCAAGTGGGCTTGCCTCAGTGTCCACAAGACTCATAAATACCGTGCATCAGCTGGCGCACACTGTAGCTACCCGAGAGAACAGACGACTTGTTAAATTGGTTCAACGGCACAGATCTTGTCCTCCAAGGCAAAGGAAATACCATGGCCATAATGAAGGGGCACCTGTGATGCTTCATGCACTGCTCTAGCCTCTCTTCACATGCCGCTCCGCTCGCGCGAGCTTGACGGCCAAGCCACAACCATTGCAAGCAACGAATTTGCTTGCATCGGGAAGTCTGCGTTGAGTTATATGCACGTATCCTTGGCCGTCAGTGCCTGCTTCTGTATGGCTGGTAAACACTATAGACCGATAAGATTAACATGCATATGCATGAATCACCAATGTATGTATTCTCTTTAGCCACTTTTGAATATTGCGTTCAATCGTCTGTACATGTAAGGGTTAAAGGCCGATTCGTATTGTGGCGCACGTGCAGGAGGACTTGAGACAGATGCTGTGGCGTGAGGAGGATTGTGGCGCTGTTGCCTATGTCAGAGGATGCTGTACGATACAAGATGATCTAGCGCAAGACCAGGTAGGATATTGTTCTTTGGCAGCGTAACTTTGATCTCTACTTGAGTCTATACTAAAAAATACCGTCTATATATCACAAGTTACTAACCCCCCCTCATGGCTTCTCTGGAACACATACTTCGGTTCGCCGTCGCCGATGGTGACGACTCACCGTTTGTGCTTGTCCAGGCTATCCAGACTGGTGACGCTCTGCTAGACCTCAAGCTGGTTGGAACTGAAGGCGCAGCGCCGTATACAGCTTATAGTATGTCGCTCATCACTTTGTGGGAGGCTGGCTTCGGATCTTGAATACGGCTGTCTCAAATGCTGAACGTTATTGACCTGCCCTTGCCAATAGTACAGAGCGCCCATATCTCAGGCCTCAAGTCTAAGAAAGCCCCCGTTCTAGATACTGAGTGGGAGGCTATTATCAGAGGTGTTTTCACCCAAGAGCCAGTCAAAGATGTCCAAGTTTTTGCCCAGGTCAACTCAGAATCATCGATACACCTGATCATCCGACGGAGCATCCAGGGGTATTCGGTAAGACAGTCCTGGTGTGCATGGTGGTCTTGTTAGGCAACACGTGACTAACAGTATCATAGAGCCGTCTAGGCACTGTTGTCCTTGCTCACAGTCCTGACCAGCAGCTCGAGTTGATGGAATGGTGTAGCAAAGCCTCCCAAGCGTCTGCTTCTACGAAAGAAGCTCTTGCCTCTCGCCGACAACAAATAACAGAGCTGGAAAAGACCATCAGCCATCTCAAAAACCAACTGTCTGAGCTGATAGACGCGCGAACACGCGATGAGGAGGTTTTGCTGCGCAAGTTTCGAGACTTACTAAACGAGAAGAAGCTTAAGATTCGCCAGCAACAGTTGATTATCGCCGAGTCTGCTGCTGCTGCTGCTGCTGCTGCTACTTCTATCGCTACAAAAACCACAGAAAATCCAGAAAACCCCAGGGAAGTTGTAGATGCGGGTAGCGACGAAGAAGCCACCAGACGGTCGACACGAAGCGTGCGGGGTCGAGGTAGGGCAAGAGGAAGAGGCGCCCGTGTCTTGCAGCAGTCTCGTCCACAGAAGCGAAAAGCACCTGCAAGCCGAGGAAGCCAGAATAGCCCTGACTCCGAGAGCGATAGTAGTGGCTTCGAGCGGATGGACGTAGGCAGCGTGGCAGCAGTAAAGCCGGGGCATAGCAGCGAACAGGATACAACTGAAGGGGAAGCTGGCGACGAAGTAACTGCTAGTGATACTGGAGACGACGATGACAATAGAACCGCAAACAGTAAACCACCTCGCCAACGACCTACAAGACGCAACACCGCCCAGGCGAGCAGAGGCAATGCCATCGCAGCACCACAAGCAGCCAAGGCGACAACATGCGATTCAGATGGAGAAGAAGATGATGAGATAGCCGAGCCTCCGCCAGCTCGCGTGCTGCCGTTCTCAACACGCAGCAAGAAACCACCAACAGAAATATTGCCACCAGTTGCCAGCGCAGAGACTACAGCTGACGAGGACGAACTATAACACGTGAATCAAATGCTGGCTATACTGCGTCTACTCTCTAAATTTACCGGTGATCATCACTTGCAATCTTGTTTCTCCACCACACGCGGTAATGCACAGTCTCCCCAGCTTTGCTGATCTCGCTGATTTCGTCCTCCGTCAGCTTAAACTTGGGCAAGTCCTCTAAAAGACTCTCCAGTCTTTCTTTACGCTTCGACGTTGTGATGGGCAGCACTCCCTGATCCAAGACCCAGCGTAAACCAATTGCCGAATCACTCACGTTGTACTTGGCTGCTAGCCTTTGCCATATGAGCCTGACGGCACTGCCACCCGGGATCTCGTGAGTGAGGGGGGTCAGTGGAGCGTATGCCTGGGTCAGTATTCCATGCTTGCGGTGGAACTCGAGCAGACTGCCATGTTGCAAATGTGGATGAAACTCAATTTGGTTGACAGCCGGGGGAATGCGGGCAGTGGCCAGCACGGGCTCGAGATGCGATTGGAGGTAGTTCGACACGCCAATGGAGCGGGTAAGCCCGGCATCGTGCAGAGCCTCCAGCTCGGCCCAGCGCATCTGCAGGAGATTTGGATCGTCGTTGGCTGGGAATGGTTGGTGAATCAGGTACAGATCAACATAGTCAAGGCCGAGCTTCTGTAGCGACTGGCGGAGAAATTTCTCGGCAGGTGCGGGATCCTCAGCGAAGAGTTTGGTGGTGATGTAAAATTGAGAGCGAGGCAAGCCTGAGTTGCGGATTGCCTGGCCAAGTTCCTCCTCGTTACCGTAAACTGTGCATCTGTGTTAGTGGGGAGACACGGGAAAGAAAGAAAGCTCAAGGCGAAATTTGGGGTTGGGGGTTGAGGGGGGGAGGGGGGGCGGTTCATACTCTCGGCTCCGTCTAGGTGTAGGATGCCGGTCTTTATGGCTGTCACTGTTGCATTGACTGTTGTCTCATCTAGATCGCCAGGCGCAGACTTGAAATTGGCAGTGCCGAGGCCATAGCCAAGCTGGAGGTGTTTGTTAGTAGCAGCACAATGGGCAGAACGCCAGGGAAGGGAGGGAAGGGAGGGGGAAAGGAGGAGGAGGAGGAGAAGACAAGAAAGAAGGGGGATTTACAGCAGGGATCGAGAGGCCGTTGTTGAGCTTGAAAGGCGGGAGAGACATGGCGAAGATGAGAGGACTAGGCTATAAAATATGCGTGGGAGGAGGAGTAAGATGGACTTGTTCCCTATGGGGTCATTGATGCCTTTCATAGTTCTACTTTGATGGTGCAATGCAAATGGCGCAACACCAAGTCTAAGCACGTGATCTTGCAAAACGAAGTGCTACGGAGTAGCCAGCCAGTAGCCAGTAGCCAGTAAGTATAGTTAAGAGACGGATGTTGGATGCTGGGATGCAGATACAAGTACGCTGCCCGCTTATAAATGCCGCCCACCGGGTATTTGTCTCTGGCATCTTCCGGATTAGTCATCATTCAAGCTAGCCCACCTGTTGCTTAAGGTACATGAGAATGTCAAAATTGGAGTCCAGATGTCATTCTTCTTTCTTCTACTTTTGCAAAACCACCAAGCCTGAAGCTTCTCGCCCAACTCATACTATAGACGAATAGCAAGCCTTTCTCCTTTCCTATATATCTATGCAGGCCCTCCTCTGTCATAGGCTGTCTGCTTCTCGCCGCGCTCTTAGAATAACCCTAACCCCTCTGGACTTCATGACGACATCCCCTTTGCATTCGCAGTCCTCCTCTCGCGCATGGCGGCTGTCGATTGGTGAGCTGCCAAAAAGCTGGACTTTTACATCTAAGCTGCCTGCAGACCCAAAGTTTCCCACCCCCCAAGCCTCACATGAGACGCCCCGCCACCACATTAGTCCACGGCCTGTCCACCAGTCTCTGTTTAGTTATGTGCGCCCTGAGCCAGCAGAGAGCCCCGAGCTGCTTGCTGTCAGTCCAGCAGCCCTGGAAACGTTGGGCATTGCACCAGAAAGCGCAGCATCGCTGGAGTTTCTCAACACTGTTAGCGGAAATCTCCTGCACGGATGGGACGATAAGTCCGTGTTAGATGGGACAACCGGGAGCACGTCAGATACAGCTAATACGCGGTACCCATGGGCCCAGTGCTATGGAGGCTTCCAGTTTGGGTCTTGGGCCGGCCAGCTGGGAGACGGGCGGGCTATCTCGCTCTTTGAAACTACAAGCCCGGCGACCGGCCAACGCTACGAGCTGCAGCTTAAGGGTGCCGGGCTAACCCCATACTCGCGCTTTGCCGACGGAAAGGCTGTGCTGCGCTCAAGTATCCGCGAGTTCCTTGCTAGCGAAGCCCTACACGCACTAGGCATTGCAACTACACGCGCCCTGTCGCTGACCAAGCTGCCACATGCTAGCGCCGCGCGCGAGACCATCGAGCCGTGTGCTATTGTGTTGCGCTTTGCGCCTAGCTGGATCCGCATCGGGACGTTTGACCTTCCTCGTGTGCGCCAGGACTACGCAACTGTGCGCGTGCTGGCCGAGTATGTTGCCGAGGAAGTATATGGCGGCTGGAAAGCCCTGCCAGGGAGGCTGGCAGAGACAGAGGCGCCGAGCTCAGCACCACTGGAAGAGCCACGTCTGGGAGTGGCGGCAGAGGAGACTGAGGGAGCCGAGTCACTGACGCAGGAGAATCGCTTTGCCCGGCTTTATCGCGCAATAGTGCGACGGAATGCTGCAGGCTGTGCGTCGTGGATGGTGTACGGCTTTATGAACGGAGTGCTGAACACGGACAACACATCCGTGCTGGGCTTGAGCATGGACTACGGCCCGTTTGCTTTCATGGATGTCTTTGACCCGCTGCATACTCCGAACCACGACGATACAACGCTGCGTTACAGCTATCGCAACCAGCCGACTATTATATGGTGGAACCTAGTACGATTGGGCGAGGATTTGGCTCCGCTTATTGGCGCCGGTGACAAGATTGATCAAATAAACCTCCGCACGCATGACGACCTACTCAAGCACCGGGATGACATAGTTCCGCGAGCCGAGGCACTCATTGGCCAGGCTGGCGAGGAATACAAGGCTGTCTTTACCGCCGAGTACCGGCGGTTGATGCTTCGCCGCCTCGGACTGCGTGACTCGCTGGCCCATGCTGATTCTGACATCGCTAGATTCTTACCGGATATGCTTGATGTATTGGCCGCGTGCAAGCTAGACTTCCACCAGTTTTTCCGCACCCTGAGCACCACGCCACTTTCTGCATTGCTGGCCGAGACGCAGACCGAGGCTGACACCATGAGCGTGGCCCCAGAAACTGCTTCGCGTTTATTCAATGTTGCCGGATTGGTCCCGGATGATGCGCGCGCCAAGCTAGCTGAGTGGCTCAGCCAATGGGGTACACGAGTTGCAGCTGAATGGCCAACAGCAGCCGACAGCGAACGCCAGCAGGCGATGAAAAAGGCCAATCCCAACTTTGTTCTACGCAGCTGGATCCTAACGGAGATTATCGACCGTGTACAAAAGAATGGTGATACGGATGTGCTACGTCGGGCCTTGCATATGGCCTTGCATCCATTTGAGGATGAGTGGACGGGCAGGATTTTTGATGGTCAGGTATATTGTGGTGATAAGATCGAGGAAGAGAAATGGACGGGCCCGGTGCCGGAAACCATGGTTGGGATGCAGTGTAGTTGCAGCTCGTGATGTTGGATGTATGGCCGGACGTGATTTGCCCATTTTTATAGTTATGTATGTACATTAAATGACGTCATTCGAGCAGATCGTTCAGTTGCTTCCAGCGGACCAAGGCTGTTTTCCTTCTTTTTGGGTCTGGATCGTTTTGTTGCTGGTAAATGGAGCTATGGTTTGTAGTGACTCTGGCTGTTCAATAATCTGTTTGTCTGCAGTAACAACACCCCCACCCCCACCCCCATGATACCTCCACTCCGGGTCTCCCCCTCCGCCTCCGACACCCTCACGTTCTTTATTGCCATGAACTTACGGGATATTGTTCTGCTTCCTGTTTTGTTATAGGCACTGACTGTGGCCCCAAAGGCAAAAAACAAAAACGCAAACAAAAAAGACTTCAAAAACACGGGGAAAATAAAATAAACCCCCGAAGAAAAGGAAAGAAAAAAAAACAAAAAAGCAAAACACCGCAAGCTCGGTCCGCTAACTCCGAAGCCGCGACTCTCTCGTCCCGTTGCTGTTGTCAAGGTTTGTCTAATTGTCTTTTGCCCTTACACACCATAGGCAACCTGGCCATCAGGCTTGTCCTCGTCCATGCCTGGAGCCATGAAGTTGGTCTTGTTGTTACCCGTAGCCTTGGCAGCCGAGCAGCGAGCCATGGTAGGAGAACTGTAGAAAAAGGCAGGCAAAGTTAGCAAGAAAAAAAGGATACATAGGAACTGAAATCAAGACAAAAACTCACCTCCGGGAAATCACATCGGTAAAGTAAAAGTTTTCAATAACATTGGTCAACGGTGCGCCGCTAGCCGATGCTCCACGGTTGGCGTCAACAAGCTGCACTTTGCCCAGCTCGCTGACAGACGTTGGTTCCACAACATCGTACGACACCAGCGCCGGGCTGATCTCTGCCATGCGCTCGCGCAGAACCGCCAGGTCATCGTAAGGCAGCGGCGAGCCGAGAAACTCGGACGCTGCACGGATGATCTTCCAATCCGTACGCGAGCCCCCGGGTAGTGAAACGGCTGCACGCGTCATCTGGACACGGCCCTCGGTGTTGACGTAGGTGCCCGACTTCTCGGTGTAAGCCGCGCCGGGAAGAACCACATCGGCAATCTGTGCACCACGGTCGCCATGGTGGCCTTGGTACACAACAAATGCATCCTTGGGGATATCAGTGTCAGCAAATTCGTCAGCACCCAATAGCCAGACAAACTTGGGCTTGGTCTGGGCAACCTCGGCTGACGGAGGCACAAAGCCAACCTCGTAGGCGCCAGCACGAGACGCTTCGCGCTGGAGAACATTGTAGCCGTTCCACTCGGGGGTGTTGAACACAGACGCATGCTTGTTGGTAAACTGGCCAATGGTCTCGTAAAAGGCCTTGGAATCAGCATGGTCCGTAACGCCTGAACCAACAATGATCATAGGTCGCTTGGCTTGGGCCAGCTTCTTGCCAAAGCTACCCGAGAGAGCCTTCTTTAGGGCGGCGTGGTCCGCGCCAAGGTGATCAAATCCAAAGGTGGAGTTCCAGGACTCGCCGACGACACCAATCTCCAGATCCGATCGGAGCCACTGCTTGCGAATGCGAGCGTTGAGCACAGCAGCCTCGTGGCGAGGGTTGCTACCAACAATCAAAATTACGTCAGCCTCGTCAATGCCGGCAATGGTCGAGTTGAAGCTGTAGTTGGATCGCACATCAACACCATGGGCTACCGGCTTGCGGCCAGCCTCGACATCAAGAGCAAGGTTTTCAGAGCCCAGCTTATTAGCCAGATCCTTCATGGCAACGAGGGATTCCACCTCGGTCAGGGCACCGGCAATCGCCTTGAACTCGTTGCCCTTAGGGGCCAGCTGCTGGTAGGCAGCAGAGATCTCTGTCAGGGCCTGGGCCCAGTCAGCGGGTTCAAACTTGCCACCACGGCGCAGCAGAGGAATGGTCAGACGCTGAGTGCGAAGACCATCGCAGGCAAAGCGTGTCTTGTCGTCGATCCACTCTTCGTTAATTTCCTCATTGAGGCGGGGCAGCACACGCATGACCTCGAGGCCACGGGTGTCAATACGCACATTGGAGCCCAGGCCGTCGTGGACGTCAATTGATTCGGTGTGTTTGAGCTCCCAGGGGCGGGCTTTGAATGCGTAGGGCTTAGAGGTCAGGGCACCCACAGGGCAGAGATCGATGACATTGCCGGACATTTCCGAGTCGAGCGTCTTTTCGAGGTACGTTCCAATCTGAATGTCATTTCCGCGGCCAAACGATCCCATTTCGGGCGCACCAGCAATATCGTTGGCAAAGCGCACACAGCGAGTGCAGTGAATGCAGCGGTTCATTGACGTCTTGATCAGGGGGCCAATGTTTTTATCCTCGACAGCACGCTTGCCTGCAATCTCATGGAAGCGGCCGCGGTCGCCGCCGTATCGCATGCTCTGGTCCTGGAGATCACATTCACCACCTTGGTCACAAATGGGGCAGTCCAGGGGGTGGTTTGCCAGCAGGAATTCCATGATACCCTCGCGGGCTTTGTGCGTGAGCGGCGAGTTGGTCTTGACGACCATTCCGGGTGCAACAGGCCAGGCACAGGACGCTATGGGCTTTGGGGCGCGTTCGACTTCGACAAGGCACATACGGCAGTTGCCAGCAATAGCAAGCTTCCTGTTGAACTGTTAGATTATATCATGTCTGGTGTGTGTGCGTGTGCGTGTGGGTCTGTTCCGGTTTTAGTCTGTCTACGTGGGTTTTCTGTGTAGAGGGGCCGAGGCTGTCTAGCCAGAAAATCACAGCATAGGTTTGGACACAGTCTGACGCCGGAGAAGTCGAGATGGGGGTTCTTACTCGTGATAGCAGTATCTGATGCGAAATGTTAGTTCGTGTTTTCATGTCCCAGTCCATAT
>NETT01000009.1:0-41303 GCA_003449175.1 Ceratocystis smalleyi | reverse complement strand
GGGGGGGCATTGGGCCCAGTGGAGCCCGCCAGGTACTGCACCAAGCTACTACATACCTAGGCACGGTGGCTCCGGCCTTTTCACAGGCCTGTATCAATGAAGAGCCGGCTGGTTCGAGATCATGTTAATATGCTGGCATGCCTGGGTTGCGGAATGGAGGACGATAGCGACAGCCAGAAATGCTGTCTAACAACTGGCCTTACCTTCAATAGAAACCTTTTTGCCGTCTAGAGTTGTGCGTAGTATTAGCTCTGCTTGTTCGTGATCTCTACTGTGGACAGGAAATCACCTACCAATAGTCAGCTGAACCTCTTGCGGACGCTGGGCCGTGCCGGAAAAGGCTCTTGAAGCCGGCCGTGTCGCCGTTAGACCCGATGTCCGCAAAGCAGAGCGAGCAAGTGTTTGCCGCAACATGATGGACGCGAGATGGAGGGAGAGTTGGAAAAGAATAAAAGACAGGAGCCTCGACCAATGAAAGGCCGAGAAAATCAAGCAATAAAATCGGCCAGGGTAAAAGCAGAAAAAGGCCAAGCCGGCAATGTGTACAGACGATTTGGCTTGCCGCCTACTTTGTCACTTGTTCGGTCGTGGATCGTCGTGGTCAAGAGGGGGCGACTGTGAGTGTTGATCGAGACTTTTTTGACTGTGGGCTCCTCGCTGGCTGGCTTCAATGCTAGAACGGGTCAAGGGATTCCTCCAAAGAGAAGCCCACTTTAGCTTAACAAGCCCGCTCAATTATGGGGTCATTGATTGGCTAGCCCCGACCTTCTCCTACTCTTGGCCTTAGGCCACCAAGCTTCATTCTCTTGTCCTAGCTACTGTGCGCAGCTGCAGACCAGCTGGCTGTAGTGGGACTGGCACCTGGGCGCTTATCTAAGCCAATACCGCCCGACATTCTTTTTTGCTTCAATCGCCCCACTTCCAGTGACCTCTGAAAATCTATATCTTGGCCCGCAGCGACTCTCTTTTGCTTTTTCGTTTTTCCTTTTCCTCCTCATTGTACCACGGCGACTTATTGTGGGAGTGCTTGCAGCGGATTGATGACGGCTCTTTTTTGAGCCCGAAACTACCGTTACCTAAGTCCTCCTCTATCTTGTAGCCAAGAGGAAGGAAACAGACTCCGTTTATGGATGCAGGGGAGATGATCTTAACAGAGCAACTCAATGACCCTCGCCTCTTACCGGCGGCAGTTACAAATCATCACCAGCACTACGATTGTAAAATGTAGTCGAGCAACAGAGACGTGACGTGACGTGACGTGACGTGACAGCCCTATTCTTCGCATCGATCAATGTGTATTCACAAGCGCCCAGAAAGACTAAAAGGGCCATGCTGTCTGATTCACGGAATACCACCGCCTATATCGTCTCGTCTTCCCCCTCTCCGTGTCTGAACTTCTGTCTTTTTACCGGATAGCCATTCGACATATCCCCATGAAACTGGGAATCTGCCATATAACATTGCCATTCCTCCCGAGCCTCTTTTGCATGGTCTCCGAAGCCCTTGAGTTGATTCAGTGTCTTCTCTGCCAGGATCAACACCGTCTTGGTGCCCTTTTCGCGTAGACTCACGCTGTCGTCTATAATCATCTCCACAGTAGGCACAATAACAACGTTACGCGTAGTTTTTCCATCAATCGACTTTGCGCGCAATGATTTGGCAACTGTAATAGACTCGTCCTCCGTGAGGCCTGCCGTAGGCCCTGGCAACCCGGGACTGCTGATCTCGTTCTCCTTTGTGTTTTGCATAACAAGCTTGACATCGCGATGCGCCATATTTATTATGTTGCCTCGCACCAAGTCTGTGTAGCGGTCTAGCTTGTCCATGCTAGCCTGGATAAAGCTAATTTTGTTCGTAAACACGTCAGTTGGTGCTGTGAGATCTTCGGTGATGGGAGTGAAGATGCTAGACGGCATGGACGTCAAATCTGGGCTCCGCCACAATGGTGCAGGGAGCAACTCTATTGGGGCCGGAGTTGGTGTCGTCGAATGCATCGGGGCCGTTGTGGTGTTGGCCATAGGTGATTGTTCATGTTTGTTCACTTGTTTGTTCATGGAGAGCACAAGAAGAATAGTTGATCATGCAAGCGAAATTTTTCTCTCAGACCAACAGCTTGCTGAACAAGCAAGGAAGTTGGTCTAGATATAGGGGCCTTGCCCCATAAACCCTAGAGCCCGATCCTATCACTCCTTCCTGCCAATGGTTGGTGGCCTTAAGATGAGTTGTTTGATATGAGTAAGAATTTATTTCAATGCACATGGGCGGTCCATTTGATCCCCCAAAATTGTCCTGTATATCCTGGAAAAAGAAGAGTGGGAGAACCCGAGCTCCGCGGGAGTCTCTAGTTTGGTTGGGCCCACCATCTCTACGTTTATATAGTGCCGTTTCACCGTGAAGGTATAATCTTCCTTACATACTCTCTAGCTAGGCGCAATATGCCTCTAACCAGGTCCTCTAACCGTCTGTCTTGTCTCCGGCGCATCCAGAGTAACACCACACACAGACCAACAACGTCCGTGGCAATGTGTTTTGCAACAGTCCAGACAGCCCACTCGACCCACGCTCGCAACGTCATACCTTGGCGAGTCCGCCACTCTTGGGCTGTTGAGATTTGCTCGCGTAGAGCTACAATTTCCGTTGATAGTTTGACTAGTGCTTTTTCTACACGACGTGCCCAGCGACCACTTAACACTGATATATCATCGCCATCGTCGTCGCCATAATCCAGCCCATCTTCGTATGCCAGCTGCTGCTCAGACGCAAGATCTGCTTCGTCCACTTCGCTCATAGGGCGCAGTACTTTGAGCGGACTTGGCTCGGTTGGCTCCATCATGGCAGTATTTGCGTGCCGTATTGCTGGTCGTGCTTGGTGGGCATGTTGGCTGTCGGCGTAGGGGGAGGAATCAGAAATACTTGGGGTATTGTTCTTTACTTGATCCCATACAAATTCGAGTTCTGAAACCAGTTCTTTTCCGGAGCTAAAGATGTACAGAGGGATTAGTAGACAGGTTCTTGTTCATGAGAAACGGATTTGGAGCTGTGACATGACCTACGGCGTTGTCGCATACCGACTGAGAATTTCAACCAGGGCCTCGACATATTTCCTCTTGGCCTCTGTCCGTGACAGCGACCGGTGTGAATTCCACGAATCCCACTTTGCTTGCTCGCGCTTCAAGTCATCTTCGGTGATGCCCACCGCTCGACTTGGCCGCTCCATAACTCCATCCACATCACCCTCCATCGCCTGTTTGTAGAGCCCATAGAGACGCAGTCGGTCTCTGACGGGCGGCTTTGTTGATCCTGTCTTGGGCATCTGCTTGAGGGCGCTAAGCGCATGAACAAAAACTCGGTCTGGAGAGGTGGGATGTAGGCAGGGGTTAGCTATGCCATGTGATACTATGGAGCAAAGGATTTCCGGAAATGATGGACATGAAGATAAAGGCGCCGTAGTCAATGATACTAGCAAACATACCCATAGAATCGGCCATTGTGACCGACGTGATGCGCTGTGATGGAGGGGAGGTGGGCAAATAGTATTGTGTCTTGACTCGTATGCGACTGTTGGTGTCGGGTCGGACCTGGCAAGCGTGGGTTGATACGATGGTTCTGGCTTTATCTAGCCAAGTAAACAGATAAACCGTGCGATAATGCACAAAAGAGAGCAGGCAAGCAGGCACTTCTGCAGTGGCGCCTCTGGCGGCGCCGAGTCTTGGGTGCACTGTGATTGACGCGACCTTGTTATAGGCACGGTGGCCTATGGTGTGCCCCAAGGAAAGGCGCACAGAAAGTACTATTCTGAATGTATGCGGATGAGAGAGAGCGTGGGCTGTCTTGTCCCTCTTTCGCCGGGCGTTTTTGGGGATGGGCTGAAGCTTGTAGTCGCACACTTTTCACCGTGAGATTAATGTTGCATATGTCGCGGATGTTTTTGTAGGGCTTGCGGCTAGAATTAAGGAAAAATGATGAAAGCAATGATTGAACAGGAGGGAAGCCCTTAGGAGACCTCGACTTGCATTCCAGTATTCGCTGACCAAGAAAAAAGAAAATCGGCTTTAGCCCTTCTTCCCACATCTTCTTTAGCCCGCTCGTTCTTTTTTGTCAAGGGGCGCATTTTGGTGCCTCTACTACTTTTCTTGCCGCGGTTCAAAGTTCACCAACAGCCGAGAAAAAGCACATGGGTATCGAAGGGTACAGAAAGACATATAAGTGGGGCTGGTACATAACTATAGCTTCACTGTATTAGAATAAGAACCAATGAACGGGATGATGCTAAATCCATAGCCTCTATAACCTCTATGAGATGTGTATGTTCAGATACTACAGCTATCGCTATTTCGCATTCGGCCATCGTCATCTTATGCCATGTAGATCTGGTAATCTCTCACTCCTCCGCACTTGCTTGCTCCGCCGTCTTCGTCGCTGCTGCTGTGTTCTGAAAAGTTCTTGCTGCAATAAACGCTCGTTTTTTGGCATGGTACTGCTTCATCAGCTTGTTACTGTTCAATGCTTGCAGAGCCGCCTTTTGGCCGGCCTCCTTCTTGGAAAGCGCAGTGGCCATGCCAATCATCTTTTCCTTTTCTCCCCAGCCTGTTAAGAACAAGCCCACAGAGTACAGTGGTAGGTTAGTGTCTCTATCCTTCTTCTTACAGGGCATATCTCTGTACTCTAATAGCACTCCTGGAACCTGTACATGATTGGCTAGCCGTGTCTTGGCTCCAATCTTGGTATCCATCCCGCCCTCGCCAAGCTCCTGAGCACCGGTCCCGGCAGTCGAACTCCCAAGATCGCGCAACTGCTTGCCTAGAGTACGAGCCCAAAGTAGCTTGAGCCACCCAGAAACACGGGCTACACCATACTCGGGGCTAGAAAGGACCACAGCTGCGACAAACGCCTCAAACATGTCGCCTTGAACCTTGATGGTCTCCTTATCACTGTCGGGTACATTGGACAGTGTGGCCCTCCGCCGCTCGGGGGGAACACGGGCATACTTTCCAAAACTATACTGACGGAAATAGCCAGCTAACGTTGTGTTCTTGACTAAAGACTCGCGCAGTTGAGCACATCGCCCGGTGGGCAGAGAGCCAAACGTTTGGAAGATAAAGGCCGATGAAAGAGCATACAGGTATGCGTCGCCTAGCCATTCAAGCCGTTCGTAGGAAAGAAGCTTTCCATTATTTGTAAAGGCCGAATGGGTGAAGGCTGCCGTTTTGAGTTCCTCGTCTACAGCCGGCAAGGGGGGGATTTCTGTGTGGATATTGTCGCTAGTCCAGCCGGTAGTGAGATAGTACCACGGCGCCTCGATGCCTTTTTTGTGAGACTGTACTTCCGATGCCCCGCTCGTTGGTGCTTCGGGATGAGCGCTGGCTTGAGCCACGATCAAAGGCTCAGTATTATTAAGTTGTGCTTCATTGGTGACAGGCTCTATATGTTTGGCGGGTGTTTCTTGTTCTATGGAGGATGGCGCTTCCTTAGCATCAACTTCTTCCTTTCTCTGTACGATGGAAATTTGTTAGCATAGAAATCTGGAGAGCCAATTTTTCTTTTCGCTGTTTCCCATATTTCACATACCACGTTTCGACTTGCCTTGGAATTATTTGCAAGACTTTGAAGTGCCGGCAGAAGTTTATAAGTGAGATTCGCTAGCTGCTTCTCAAAGCGGCGTTTCTTTTCTGCGTCACCTTTGAGTGCTTGAAGGCATTCTATCAACTCATCTGAATTATTCAATATCGTACTGATGGCGTCCTTCGACTCCTCCTTGGAGCGTTTGCTACAGTCCTGAATCTCTGGTTGCCCGTCTGCAAACTCTTCACGTGATCGTTTAGACATTGGAAGCAAGTAATAGGCTTTTGAGCCAGTCGCCAAGTGAGACGAGAAGAGAAAATGAAGCAAATACCAGGCGCGAAAGTGAGCCATAAACAGCTTGGCAAAATTTCCTCTTGCTTGATGCTTGCTACCATTGCGACAGCGCCACATCTAATATGTGGCAGACCTGTGTGGCGCCCACTGCCCCACAGTCAACATCCTCATTTTGCTGCCAAAGTTTCAACCAATTGACGGTAGAGTCGTGATGATGATGCATTGCATTGCTAAAACAACCCCTATAGATATGCTAAAATGAGTGTCCCACGGGCAAGACTGCTTCAGCTTATGAAGGTATACCTTTCTCACTACCAATGAAACCGCTTCCTGTCGATCTAATGCTAATCATTCATAAGACACAATGCGACGTTTTTTCAACTACCTTTAATCCTGACGGTTTGCGTCTTGGTAACAAGGTTCTCCGCCAGCGCCTCCGTGGCCCTGCTCTCGCCGCCTACTATCCTCGGAAAGATGCCACTATCAAGGATGTCCGCCGCATGTTTGGTCCTGATATCTATGCTTGGGACCAGAAGGAGCTGGATCGTCTTGAAAGTCTTGACCTGTAGGCTTATCGTCTCGTTTTTCATATTCAAGTTGTTTGCTGACCTTCATTTCTAGCCTTCACGCTCGTGGAAAGGGAGCTCCCAAGAAGAAACGCGAGGCTCCTTGTACGTTAAATTACTCGCACCATATGTTTCTTTGTGTTGCTGACTATTTGTACAGCTGCCGCCGATCTCAAGAAGAAGAGAAGATAGAGGTTCACTTCGACTGGCTTTGGAAGCCATTAGCCGTGATTGCTTGCACGCGAAACCTGTGTACTATATGTGCAAATTTGATACAAATTTCTCTCCAGGCCTTTTTTCTTCCCCCTTCTGTTTACGTGTTTATATGTTCCTCACATTACAGGCAAAAACTTCCCAGCCAAGAAGTCTACCCAACAAGGTACCAATCTCAAAGATCACTGTGAGTCACCCGTTCACTGTGATTTCTTCTCTCCTGGGGTATTTCTAGTCAAGTCTTGTTTAACCGTTCCCAAACAAGGAACAGCAAACGGCCTGCAACATCCAAATTTGACCGTACCTTCCCAACAAGTGAAAATTTGCAGTCCACCACAAATAGGGAGCCAATGGCACAGAATCACCCAGAACCAGCAATCTATTTGATTCCATATGAAGCTCTTTCTGGGCTCTTTTGTATATTGTACCCCGAGGTCAAAGAGGGGTAGCACGGGGTAGGAAGGCACGCTTATTGATATTGCTCTTTGTAGCTCTCTATTTTGATGAGAAAGAATTTCAGTTTTGATCTTCTTTCACTTTATATTAGCCAAGCTGCTTCGTTTTCCTTCATACAAACTTCACAATGCCACCAGCAGTTGCCAAGTCGAAAGCCATGAAAGCCCAGCAGCAGTTGTTAGGACGCAAGTCTTTTTCGAAGCCTAGTCGTATCTCAAAACCACAAAAAGTAAGTCTTCCATCGTTCCATCTCCAGCTTGTGTTCTTACTCCAACCACACCTCTTTTCAATTACAAATAGCCTCTGCTCTTCCAGGGACGCTCCAAACCTATGCTATCAAGGCAAATGAAGCTATCACATCATGTCATATCGACGGGACTGTTGCTTCCAAACCTTGTTTTCAAATGTTACTTCCTCTAGGATATGTCCGTAGTGTTGGGCATTTCAGCGGAGATACCCTCTATATAAGGGCAAGTGCTCGAGATACCGAACTCAATGCGCCACTCTTTTCTCACCCAGATCAACCCAATTTCTGTCTCGAGCAAACCAATTGCTCACTAGATGGCGAGGCTAGCTTTGACCATGGCCAGACTACTCTAGACAATTGCTTCATCGAAGTAAATAACACTAGAGGCTACCCCTTTAGAGGTTGCCGGTCTTGGAAGGAGCGCGTCAAACAAACCAGAGGGCTGGAGACTGGCCAGCATTCACGGCAACCACCAACCATGAATGGCAATTACAACCTTTCGACTAGCATTGTTTTTTTTTTTACTACCCCTCGCTTTTTGTGCCTGGTATCTTTTTATTTCTTCACAAAACTGCACTTCTTCTGCCTCTTCTTCCTCACTTCTGTTATCCACTTCTCATCCAATTTTCCATCACTGCAGGCCTGTTATCATCCTCTACCTCCTTGCAAACATTTCGTAACGGGCTTGTTGCTGAAGACTTTTCCGCAATGTTTGCATACAACGCTCAGGGTCGGAACTCTTCCTCTGGCTCCCGGGCTCTATCTGGATCATCTCCTCGGGGCCCTTCTGGCTCTAGATCCCCTGTTAGCCGGCACATGAACTGCATTTCCCGCCTTCAATCCCTTTCTTTGAATGACTCTCGTGGAACTGCGGCAAAACAGACGCCCGTGAGACCTTCTTTTTCTAACGTTCGTCTTGTGCTTCACAGCAAGTAACTAATAACCCTTTTTTTATTATAGACGATCCCCGTGGCGCTACCTCATCCCCATCGCATTGACACACGTGTGGTAAGTTATCTTTCTTTGCTTGATACAATGTATTTGTACTAATACTCTTTTTATTTGTGACTGTTGGTGTAGAATGACGGCCTTCGTAAACAAGCTGACAAGCACATGAACTCAAACGAATCTTCGGAGAAAGGTGTTGATCTTCTTCTAGCCAGGCTTTCCGAACAGGAAGATTTCATTATGAAGCAGCATGAGCAATTTAACAACATCAACTCTGAGAATTCTGGAGGTCTGACTAACACTTCTGGTAATACTACCTCTGACGTTAGCCCGTCAAACTCCGGAAAAGGCATTCTAGCTGAGGGCCATCATAACCAAGCACTAGCACCTATCACGAATTCCAAGCCCACCTCTCAGGATGAAGTAGCTCAGCTGCGTATCCAGCTTGCTGAAGCTCAGGCTGCTATTTCAAGCATGCACCATCAACAAAACTATCAGCCTGTCCCCGTCACTATGCCTCCAATTTCCATTGATCACATTAGTGCCGGTGTTAATAATGGAATTGGAAATGGTATGATCGGCAATATGGGTGTTAACTTTGCGGCCAAGCCCCCCACCTCGTCTGTTTCCTATATTTGGAACCCTCTTAACTCTGGCACCAACGGCTCTCCTGAGCTTATTCATGGCTATCCTACCCGAAATGATCCAGGTGACATATGGGCCCCTCATCCTGTCTATGATTCTAGCATAGACTCCGGCCCTCAGCCACTTGATGGAAACATGGGATGGCCTACTGCCCGAGCCTTTCATGAATATATTGGAGGTAACCCCCCTGCTACCTTTTCTGCGTCTGTCGAGCAGGTGCCGCCTTCGTCATCCAATGAACGCCTAACCCCCGAGCTCGACATGTATCCTCGTCTCGGTCGCCGTAATGGCGGTAGTGGTACTGGTAGTGGTGGCAGCGGCGGTGTTAATAGTCGGTTTGAGTCACGCCAGTCACCTGCTCCCCTGAACAATGGTGGTATGTCTACTACGTATGACCAATTTGTTAGCGGAAGTAGTAATGCTTATGGTGATGGACCCAACGCTGCTTTTAACTCGGAGACTGGTCCTCAATCCTCGTTTCCTTCTTATATTCCTCCTGGCGCCACTGATCTCAACCCATTCATCGGTGGCTCGGCTCCCCAGGGTCGTGGTGATGTGAGACCTTGCCCTATACACCCGCTTTTCTGTATACCTCATTTTCCAATGCTAACAAGATATATAGAAACTTGTAGATGTTTCAAAATTTGGCCAGCCAGAACAGATTAACTACCGCCGTCTGCTCGATCGTAACGTCACTTGCAACTAGAAGTTCATCGTGGATAAGATCATTCAACAGAACGACCAACAGGCTTCAATCTTCCTACAACAGAAGCTCAAGGTTGGCACAACCAGCCAAAAGTACGATATTGTTGAGGCTATCATTGAGCAGGCCTACTCTCTAATGGTCAATCGATTTGGCAATTTTTTAGTTCAGCGCTGCTTTGAACATGGCACCCCTGAACAAGTGGTCAAAATTGCCCAGGCTATTCGTGGCCGGACCCTTAGTCTCTCTATGGATCCGTTCGGCTGCCATGTTGTTCAGAAAGCTTTTGATTGTGTGCCTGAGGAATACAAGGCGATGATGGTTCGTGAGCTCTTGTGCCGAATTCCTGAGACCGTAATCCACCGTTATGCCTGCCATGTTTGGCAAAAGCTTTTTGAGTTACGCTGGACGGAAGCCCCTCCTCAGATAATGAGCTATGTCAATGATGCACTCCACGGTATGTGGCATGAGGTGGCATTAGGAGAAACAGGCAGTCTAGTGGTACAGAACATTTTTGAAAATTGTCTAGAAGAAGACAAGGTAACTTATGCCCTGAGAAGTTTTTTTTGGTGAGATGAGATTCTACTGCTAACAACTATTACAGCGACCCTGCATCGAAGAAGTTCTCGGCAACATTGACATTGTAGCTCACGGACAATTTGGCAACTGGTGCATTCAGCACATCTGTGAGCATGGCTCTGAAAGCGACAAGGCACGCGCAATTGACCATGTGATTCGGTGTGCTGCTGAATACAGTACCGATCAGTTCGCTTCCAAGGTCGTTGAAAAGTGCCTCAAAATCGGCGGCCCTGATTTCATTTCGCGTTACTTGGAACGTGTTTGTGAGGGCCGGCCTGATCGCCCTCGCATTCCACTGATTGATATTGCTGGTGACCAGTATGGAAACTATTTAATCCAGTACATCCTTTTGAACACCACCCAACAGTTCCGAGACGCGGTCGCGATTCATATCCGCAAGCACATGGTTTCCCTTCGTGGCTCCAAGTTTGGTTCTCGCGTAGGTATGATTTGCACCAATCCTGCCAGTGCTACCCGTCCTGGACCTCCAATGGGTCCTTCGATCCACAGCAACCGCATGGGCGGAGGCCGCTACAGTGGCGCCGGATACCGCTAAACCGCGCAACTTTGAAGCTGCCTAACCTCATGTCGGACATGATATTTCCTGATTGCTTTCTACTCACTTCAACTTATGCATATTTGGTTTTTTTTTTCGGCTTGTCTATCATTTTCTTATACTTTTTTTTTGTTTTTTTTTTACTTTCTACGACTCTTAGACATCGCAACATCTTCCGAGCCAAATAACCCTTCTAAGGTTTTTGATCGTTCCGAACTATCTCTAAAGTACAACAACGACAGCATCGTCTTGATAAACACTACCGTGTTATATACATGTTGTGGTATTCTAATCTGCTGTACCGTCATTTCGAGTCGTCTTAACACGCATCACTATGATATTTATCAATCCCGCATACCTACCAACCTAAATACGCTGATACAGCTTTAGCAAGAAAAATGAGCGGCCAAATTCAAGCACATATCAAAACATCAAATGAACAAAATGCACACAAAAAAAATTAAAAAAAAAGAAACGAGAAACGAGAACCGAGAACCGAGAACCGAGAAAGCTACAAAAATATAGTTTCGGCCAAGAAGTCGGTGGGTAGAAGAGGATGGTACCATTTATCGTCAGTTGAAAGTGCTTGGAAAAGGGTTTTTCTTCTTTACTTACAGCACATCAGATCTTATCTTGAATTGTGATAGCAAGTGTGCCTAGAGTAGTGCGGGGAGGATAAAGGTGAGGTCGAACATGAGATATCCAAAAAAAAAAAAAAAGAGAGATTGGTAAACGAGCCATGTTCAGCCTATTAGGGGGCCCCTACAGTTAGTTCTGATGCAAGGCTGGACGAGACATTAGAAAAGCTAGTTGAGAGGTCTGAAATAAATATGATTACCAAAGACAATGGCTGTTGTTTTATATGAAAACAAGCACCCTAACTTTTGAAAGGAGCATTTCAAAGTGTCAGGTCTAGGGTTAAGTGCACTATAAAATGATGACATCCACTTTGAAATCTAACACCACAAACTTGCCTGATGCTTTGTTTCGAACTGAGAAAACAAATATACACAAATTGTCTGAAAACAGAAATATATTCCATTTGAAATATGAAGGAAATCTCGGAAGCCACCACTGATAAGCCTACAACTGGCGATGATGTGTTTATGGCTTTTGACTCCTACCCATGGAATCAAGACCCTCGGTTCGCGGTAAGCCCTTTATATGCCCAGTCTCCTTTTCTTCCTGACACCTTAGTCCTGTACGGCCCGATATTCTAACATGTAAACAGGCTCTTGTTAAAAGCATGGCGTCTCGGGGAATGCCTATGACGACAGGGTCAGCGATGCTCGTTGCACGCACGGCGTTTGCGACAAAGTTCTTGGGACTAGCCGTAGACAAAGGAGCATACACAGCTTGGGTGCGGAGCAAGGGACCGGAGTATGATATAGTGGATCAGCATCTTGCTCAAGGCTTTGCGATAGTAGGGGGAAATGATAGCGACAACCAACACCAGAAAACTGGGGCTGGGACTACGGCTACAGCGACTGCTGCTATTAACACATTGGACTGGCAAGCTGCTGCACCCAAGATTGCAGCCGTTGTTGATAGGAGTAGTGAAAGTACAGGCGATCCAAACGGCATGGGGAATGGACAGCCCCCAGCCAAATTCGCCGAGTTGCTTCGATTTATGCAGGAAGGCACGCCGATTCCTGGCATACGGACGATTCCAAGCACCGTGGAAAGGAGCGCAGTAGGTGACCTGCTTTTCTTCCTTCTCTCATCTGGGCGTTTGGTATTTTTCAATATCAACCTGCCCTACATTGGCCCTTCCACCGACGTACTAACATGCCACTTTCTTTGTCTCATCTAGAATATCAAACCGTTTGGAGCTCGGACTGTACCACGCAAGCCGTGGGAGCACGATGATCCCCAACAAGTCCTAGTAGGCTCTGATGCCACTAACACCTCTGTTGACAACGAGTTTCCGTCATTGGAAGCTGAAAATCTGAAGGCATAAATTAGTAGTTATAGTAGAGAGGAATAAAGCACAGCCAACAGAAGGAACGAGTGGCAAGGCATGCTAACATAGCATAATAGAACGGCAGGTAGAAAGCAAGCAAGCGCGGGCAAATAGCAGTACATCATACTACAGGCTAATCTGAGCAATCACACGCCTGTATAGATTGATAATTGTCAAGCAACAGTTTTGTTTAACAACCGCGTTCTTTCAAGGGATGAAAACTACAAACACGACCTACCTCTCTCTGGCTTGCTTTTCGGCTGTTATTGTTGTCTGTTCCCTGATCCTGGTTGTGTATATACACTTATGACCCTGTAATAAATTTAATCAACCCCAAAAGACAATCGATAGCGTTCAAGGGCCACAGGCATGCTACAATCTATTCCGAATCTGCAGCCTTTACGACGCCGTAAATCACGATCACAGTCAAATACCCTGGAACAAGGATATTACGCTTAGGCTGCTGCGCCTATCTGTCTTTCTGCTCACAGTTTCCCTCTCCCAATTGCCTCCCCGCCAGCCTTGATGCATAACGCATTTTCTCGCGCGGTGCGAAAGCTCCCCCAGCAATCTTTGTTGCTCAACCGGAGCTTCCAACAATACAAAGCCCAGACGACTAGCCTTGTCTACAGCAGTGCAGCCAGTCTCACCTCGACCGCCCGCAATTTACACCCCCGCTCAGTAAAACATAGAGCAGTTAAAGCCAGCCTCGCTGGTGTATCTAAAAGCAAGCCTTCATTTGGTACCAACCCCATTACTCCCACATCTCTTAACAGTAAATCCTCTCGCAACAATCTACAATCCAACATGTACGGACGTCGTGTAAGCGTTGCCTTGGTGTCAGCGCTGGTTGGATATGGCGCATACTACTCTAGCCAGTCCGGTAACCAAACCGCGACAGCTTCTCTCGTGAACAAGGGCGCCACTAATGCAGCTCAAGCTGATGGTACTCTACCTACTAGACAAGTTCTAATTATTGGGGCCGACGAGCTTAGCACCGGCACCTTTGTAGGTGACGGTCCCATTTCGAAAACTATTGGTGATAACACCCAGGCCATCATTGAGATTCTCACTAGCGAGCAAACCGATGCAAAGCTTCGAAATTTGGAGGAGAGCTACCTGGTGAACCGTGGTGAGGGAGTTGTCCGCTATGATCTCGCACAAGTGCCCAGCAACAATCCCATCGAAGATGACCACGCTGAAAAGATTGTTAATTTTCCCGGTAAGCTCGCCGAGACATCGGCTCCTAACAGCGACTGGATGTTCTGGGGCGTTTTTGACGGCCACAGGTAAGAATCAATCCACTTCCATTATGCTTTCAAAACAAAACAAAAAGGAAGCAGGAAACAAAAAGCTTTTGTATGCATTACGAAAAGTTTCATATACTAACATATACTCTCTAGTGGTTGGTCTACTTCTGCGAAGCTGCGTCAATCGCTTATCGTCACAGTCGCCCGCGAGTTAAACGCAACCTATTCTACCGCCCCTGATTGTAGTCCCTCGGCCGAGTCCATCGATAAAGCTATTAAAAACGGCTTCTTGCTTCTTGATGATGAAATTGTCAACAAGAGTGTTGAAAAGGTTTTTGCCGAGGACTCCAAGGGCGTTGCTGCCGAGGCTTTGGCGCCAGCTTTGTCCGGATCCTGTGCTCTTCTGTCATTCTATGACAGTCGCACCGGAATGCTCCGTGTAGCCTGTACTGGCGATTCGCGTGCTGTTCTAGGTCGCCGTAACCAAAAGGGTCTATGGACCGCTACTGCTCTTTCGGCCGACCAGACTGGAAGCAATCCTGATGAAGAGGCGCGTTTGCGGAAGGAGCACCCCAATGAGCCTCGTGTCATCTACGCAGGCCGTGTCCTCGGCGGTCTTGAGCCCACCCGAGCTTTCGGGGATGCAAGCTACAAATGGACGGCTCAGACGATTTCTAAACTCAAGAAAAAGTTCTTTGCCCGTAGCTCGCCCATGCTGAGTCGCACGCCTCCATATGTCACTGCCGAGCCCGTCGTCACTACTACCAAGGTGCAGCCGGAGAACGGCGACTTTATGGTCATGGCTACTGATGGTTTGTGGGAGATGCTGACTAATGAAGAAGTAGTTGGACTGGTCGGCAAGTGGATTGATGCAAACGGCCCTCCAGCCCCGGGTGCTGCTCAACCTGTTAGCGAGTCCATTTGGAACAAACTCGTTGGCAGGTCCAACGCTAGACTCCCAGTTGACAAGTCCGAAACTGAGGCTGCTACTGATGGAAGCAAGACGCCGGTTCGTGTAGCGCAGTGGAACATGGCTTCTGATGACAGCCGTTTTGTCGTGCAAGATAAGAACGTAGCCACGCATCTGCTGCGCAATGCGCTTGGTGGGAAGAACGCCGAGCAAGTCTCTGCGCTCTTGACACTGCCGGCGCCGTTTTCACGCCGCTACAGAGATGATGTCACAGTACAGGTAGTGTTTTTTGGCAATGGGCCCCAAGGCCAGAACACGATGGGTGAAGTCGTCTTGAACGTCGAAGCAAGTCGGCCGATGAAAGAAGATGCCAAGTCTAAGCTCTGAGTCAGCAGTAACCAGAGACGGCTTGAGAGAAAGGAAAGAGAGGTTTCCCCATGACAATATGGCTTCAACTATTTGGTGTGACTTTCGTTTAAACAATTCTACCATAATAAACCACGACCTGGCGAACTGCTCAGTATCCTGTATGCCATGATTTGGCCTTGTTTCTTGTACACGACATGGGCCTTCACTTCTTGCTTTTCGGTCTAGGTAAACTTAAGGAAGGAGCAGAGCAAAGTTTTCATATACTCTTTCGGTTCCTTCTTCTTTTCAACATCAGGCAGACTTTTTTATGGCCCTCTTATGTAGTCATATGCAAATCCAATGCCTTGTTCATAGCTGCCTAGGAACATCACCACATCATAACCATAAAGACAGCCCCAACCCTTGAATTATGAAGCGTTCCATAATCCAGCTACCGAGCTTTCAGCTCTCACAATCAAATCCGGATCTTTCGCTTACAGCAACTCCGTCAATTCTGTTATCCTCGACCAGCGATAGCGATGATCATCTTGTGTCGTCTTTTACTGATCTCCAACAGTTGATAACCTCAGGGAATCTATGGGTATGCCGTACAGGGCCTTGTTTTCTCGAGCTTAATGTTCTGGTCAGCGGGTCTCCATTTCGTCTTTCGGGGCAGGGCTGGCATGAAATCGCAGAGGCAATCGAGGCCATGCCGGTAAGTTGCTTAGTAGGGTTGAGGCTGAATAATACTGACATGCTTCATTTGGCCAACCATAGCTATGGCGTAATCTAGGGTTCAACCTGAGGTTATGTCGGAGTCCTGGTTTGAGGCAGGAGAGCCTACAAACCTTCCGCTTTTCTCTATATTCCTCTGACATCTCGGCTTCGCAATTGTGTCCGAACTCCATGCCCAATGCCTCCTGCGACGCAGTCCGGCTATCTCTCGACTTTTCATCAAGGATCAACAATCGGAATCTAAATATATCTAGCAGCCAGTCAGAGGGAGGCTTGCAGAAAAGTAACCAGTGCAGGAGTCCCGAAAACGTTACAGGACTACCATTCACACATTTCTCTCAATCCTATATACCACCAAAAACTCCAACAAAACGATCAAGTCATATAAAACGCCCCCCCAAGTCTTCTACTCAAGTCGACTTGAAAACAGACACTGCCAGGGGGAGTGTATCTTTACTGCTTCAAGCAGGGCTATACTATCTCTTTTATCAGCGCCGATTACAGCCACAAAAATTGACTATCCTAAAGGTCTCGAACCATCAAGACGCTGTGCCATTAGTAAAACTGCTACCCGGAGCATTCAATCTAGCGTATGTCATGGTAAGTTAGACCCATCCAAGCTTGCTTTGTTTCAAAAAGAATTTGCCTTTACTAGCCAGATTTTAGAGGATAAGAAATAGTTTATCCAGTATGAACGTCATTGCAGAAGTCATGAACTACTTCGCAGCATCTGGGTCAGAAAGCCTTCAAGCCAGCATTAGAGCCTGGGCTCCAAAGGAGCCACAAAACACGGATATGATAATATCAAGGAAACTGTGGGCTGTCCTACAGTCAAAGACCAAGATTCAGTGTACTCCCGGAATCGCGGCACACGTCACCGGCGCCGCAGCCTGTGACCTTGATTTCGAAAACTGGGGGGATGCCGATGGAGAATGGGAATACGATGACACCCCGTCTAAAGATTCTGGGTCTTTGTCAGACATTGATATAGATGTTGACAATTGCGATGATGAATTTGACTTTAGTCCTGCTGTGTCCCAATCCATGCCGTTTTCTTCAGACTCCGGCTATGGAGGCGGTGACAGCCTTGCGCCAGAAGTAGGTGCAAACTTGTTTCTGGACTTTGAAGATGACTTGAATGAAGATGATGTGCTTGATACAGACTTTGAGATGGATTTTGAAGAAAACTATGTCAATGGCAGTGATGGAATGGGAGTGTGTTTTGGAGCACAATCCGTTTATAGTTCAGAAGGTATTGATGTGCTAGAAGACCATTTTGGACTTGGAGACACCAAGGACGATGATGACGATATCATTGGGGGCTTTCTTGGCGGCGATGACCATGACTCAGCAATGCTTCTTGATAACATTGGAGAGGGATTCATTGAAGACGATGGAGAGGATGAAGAGGACGACTTTTTGGACATGGCCTTAGATATGGATATAAGTTGGTAGAAGAACGCGGCTACGAAACTGTAGCGTATACAAGAAGGCGGCAGAACCTTCACGTGGACCTTGTATTTATAGTTTGTTTCCGTACATATATATAAGCCATACACCTAGTGATCACATCTCCAAATTACTGTGCGAGCGGAACAAGACACGGACAGGCTGGCAAGCCAACACGACCCTGGGTGTGAAATAACAGATTCTCTCTTCCGCTCACTTCTTCGCAGAGGCGCTTTTCTTCTTTGCTTTCTTCTCGGCCTTGGCCTTCCGCTGTTCAGGCTTCATGGTTGCATGATGGATGTACCACAGGATGCCTCCCTGGAATGTCAGCGCCGTTAACACAATGAGCAGGACGGTGAAGATGACGGGTTGGTCGTTGAGAACGGCGACAGCTTCAGGGGTGGCGCCAAGGTTCAGGAACCAGCCGAAGGAGCCAGTATCACCGGCACGGACAGCAGCAGCCATTGGTGTCTTCTTTGATAGGGCGAGTTGCTTGATATCCTAGAAGGCGAACTCTTTTGGTCAAGATGGTGAGAAAGAGGTTGTAGGCCGCCTAAGAAGGGTTGGGCTGTCTTTTACAGATGAAAACCCGAGTCTCCAGGCAAGGGGCAGAGGCAGAGAATGAGATAGATGCGATAGGCAAAAGAAATGAATAAATTAAAAAATAAAATACTGAAGAAACAAATGAACACAGAAAAAGGAAGCAAAGTAAAAAAAGAGTAAAATACACCAGCAATCTATAGAAGTGCGCCTGTCACAACTATCATGGACTTGGTTCTTGCCAGAGAGAGGAGGGAAAATAGTAGCGTTCAGAAGAAACCAGGAAGACGAGAAGAAGAAAACGACATCACAGGCTATGATTAAAAAGGAGAAATCGCTGTTCGTTTCATCATTGCTTGCCGTGGAAGTTAAGGCCCAAACAAAGCCCCCATCCCTGTTCACCCACACCTTGGCCGGCTTGGTTGTCTTCAGGGTGTTGGTAAGCTTGGCATGGAATGCAGCACAGGAAACTTGACGAGCCCTCACCACAACCTGAGACTTGAGGTGCCGCAAAGCTGGGTCGATCAAGTGTGACGGTGACAGCCCCGGGCTTTGCCCACCCAAATGGTATGTCCGCCAGCTGCAGCTTTCCTGGCGGTCCGGCAGCTTTTAGTAAGTAGGTGGGTAGCCTAAAGAGGGTTTGGATCTAAGGGTCTGCAAGGCTCAGAAGAAAAATTAGGAATGCCAACTTTTTGTGAATCGCCTAGAAAGACTTCAAGCTTCAAGTTGTGCTGCTGCCCCTCCAAGTGCTCAGTGCTCGTCGCCTATTGGCCAATTGAAACGGCAAAAGTCCAGGGAACAACTGGCGATTCAGGACTCTGAAAAAAGAGAAATCGAGAAAGCAGAATAGACTCACGATACTGACACTACCGACGATCCGAGTCTCTCCGCCTCCGCCCCTCTTCTCTATAGAAAAACGACCAAGTCTCGGTCTCTCTTTTTAACTTGTTTGGTTCTTGGGCTTCTCTTGATCTCGGCTTTACTATACATATACTCAGAGAGAAGGAGAAAAAAAACAGATCATTCTCATAGCCACTTGAGCTTCTGTGCTGCCTTTTTCTACCAGCCATAACCGTTCGTTTCTTTTGTCCCCGGCCCTCCGCTCCCCCGTCAAACATGAGCAGTATCGGGCTTACTCGGCCCGCTGCCCGGTCTCTTTTCTCCCGCTCGGCCTCGGCTAGCCTCTCTGTCCCCCCTTCCGTCTCGTCATCCTGCACAACAGCTCGACTCAATCCGCTCTCGTTCTCGTCGCCGCCTTCACAATGCAGCCAGTTCCACGACTCAGCCGTTCTTGAGGCCCGCAGGCCGCCGCGAAGAGCCCCAAAGTACCGCTACATTAGCCCTGAGTCCAAGGAGTTTGGCTTCCTAGGAAATAAAGAGCGCACCGAGGCTCAGGCTGAAATCATCCGTCCTACTTTCACCGAGAACGAATGGAACATTATGCGGGAACGCTACACCCCCGAGCAGCTTGAGGCCGTAAAGCTGGCTGAGGAAAGCATAACTGCCGACGACCTCGTAGTGCAAGGCCGTCTGCGTAACGACCCGCACCGTCCCGAGTACTTTGAGGACTTTGCTAAGCGTCACCCCATCATCGACATCAAGCCCGAAGTTGTGCCACGCGCAAGTGACTACAAGTTCCTATCACATCACGAGTACCTGGACAAAATCATGGGCAAGATTGCCGACCGCGCTGTCAGCGAAATCCCTGGAATGGCGGGCAAGGGACTAGCTGATGCCCTGAAGATGGTGCGCAACACCTCTGACACTACTGTGGACCTGACCCAGTTCGAGATGGCTGCCATGGAGTCGTCGCCAGCCAAGCTTGAGGCGACGCTGCGCGATTCAGCACGCAACCTCGACGCCAATGCCCTCAAGGAAGCCGATACCAAGCTGAATGACATCATTTCCAACACTATCTTTACTGACAAGCACGGTAACTGGCGGGAGACGCTAGGCGACATGGACTCATGGGGTCTAGACACGCCCGAACTGGAGCAGATGTTCGGTCCACGCAAAAAGCTGACGCGTGCCGAGCTATTCCGCACACAAAACATGTTTACTGAGGTGCGTCCGTCGTATTCGGCTCTTGGTGATGAGCTAGGCAAAATTGGCGAGATGGCTGGCCAGTACCAAAAGGACGAAGACCCGGATGACATGGGCCTCGATGAGACTGGTGAGTATGCGGCACTCAAGCAGCGCACCGGCCTACAGGTGCAAGATCTGCTATCAGTCATCACCAAGGTGCTTTCAGTTCGCAATGTCCACAACCAGACGCGTCTAGGCAAGGTGCGCTCCGTCTCGGTGTTTGCTATCGCGGGTAATGGCGATGGCCGGCTGGGTGTTGGGCAGGCCAAGTCAACGGACCCTATGGTAGCTACTATCACGGCCAAAATGCTGGCAATTCAGAACATGGTTCCCATCCGGCGGTACGAGAACCGCACAATTTACGGAACGGTCAAGGCCAAGATTTCAGGCACTATAGTTGAGCTGCGTGCTCGTCCACCTGGTAAGTCGTATTTGCTTTCCCGTCCTCCCCCTTTCTTCTCTCTGATCCCTACAGCCCAATTTCCACATTCGCTAACCTTTTGTTCTCTTTCCTCGCCTGCCAGGTTTCGGTCTGCGTGTCTCCCACCGTATCTTTGAAATGTGCCGTGCTGCTGGCATCCACGATCTCTCGGCCATCATTCCACGCAACAAGAACCCCATGAACACAGTCAAGGCAGTTTTCCAGGCACTGACAAACCAGCCCGACCCGGAGGAGATTGCTCGTGGCCGTGGCAAGAAACTAGTTGACGTGCGCAAGGTGTACTTCGGCGGCAATGTGTACTAAATAACTGTATAACTATATTATTATCTTCCCTGTTTGTTTTTGACATTTCCTTTGCTTCCTCGGTGGATTGATGGGGGGTGGGGGGGGGGCAGGAAATTGCCTGTTTCATCCCCGGACATCAACGACATCACGGCAGCAGCTTCTGGGGCAGCTGGCTCCGTTGTATACATCCCTTGTTTTCGCAGTCGCGCCCGTTGTTTGTTTCCAATAGAGAAAAGAATGAAAAGTGTACGCCCAGTTAAGAAAGACGTTGATGGAGTGGTGCTTTTGTGCGAGCAGATCGGAGAGGACACAGAAGTAGCCATATGGCATGTCGTACCATATAGTTATAGCTAGAATTGCCTGTTATAGTGCACTCATTGGTCTCATGATACATGTGTGAGGCGGTCTCTCTCTCTTTTGGTGGCCATTTCTCGGCCATGTCCCTCTCTTGTTTATTGCACGCCTGGCCAGCCAAGTAGCCTGGCACCGTTGATTCGAACTAGGCCAAGTCAAGCCGGCCCGGCCCAGAGACTGAATCCCGCACGTCATTGCATTGTGCCCTCATCCCACTCCATCTCCGTGTCCATGTCCAGATGATGCTCCATCTCGTCCTGGCGTTGTTGCATTTCCTGCTGCTGCATTTCCTGCTGCAACACAATGTTGTAAACGCTGCTCTTAAGCGCAGTAAACACCAGGCTGGTCTTGCGCTCCAAGTCACGTAGGCTGTCAAGAATTGCGGTGCTGGGGTTAGCTGCAAGGTCTTCCAGAATGGTAGAAAGCTGTCAGTCACAGTGGGCGGTTAGCTAAAGCCAGTTCTTATCCTCCGAAGGGCTGAAAGGTATGGTTATTTGCCTTTTTCATATTGTCCGAAAGCCGCTCGTACTCTTCGAGTACTTCTTGCTCCAGCGGCGTCAGCTCAGGCACAGCGCCCATTGAATTTGCGGGGGCATCCATAGTCCAACGGAACCAATACGTAGGTTCTTTTTCTTTTCAGTAGGAAAAAAAGGGGGGGGAGTAAAACCAAGAGGTATGTCAGAAAAGATCGGCTTCGATAATTATGACGTGGTAGCGTATCGTAGCATGTAATCGCCTCAAATAGCCCCTCGCAAGCAATGGTTCCAATAGTTTTAAGTTGACTTGACGTTCAGACGCGAAAGTAGACGCAGGTGAGCCTGGCGATGTGTATGGATACACCGTTGGCATTGTGTATGCACTGTGTAGTGTAGCCATGTTCTAACTAGCAGCAAGCCCAGTGCGCAGTGTGTTTAAATAGGCCATATTACCGGGAGAAAGACTGGCAGTTCATAATAACTATTTAAACATGACGAGCCTTAAAATTAGCGTTTCTAGCTCTCTTTTCTTTCTCAACTGCAGAGATTTTCACAACGTGCCATTATCTCAATCATCATTAAGCCGAACAGGGCGCTCCTTAGGGTTTGCAGGTACCTGGTAACAGGCGGAAGTATCGAAGCTTGGCTCGGAAAATAAGGAGAGGCGACATTGACGATAACTTTCGTCTTGGCTAATTTTCCCCAGATTTGGAGTGCCTCCTCTTCTGCTTTGTTTGTGTGGTCTACCCGGGGCTTTCTATATTTGACTAATGTCTTAGGTAAAAAGGAAGACATAAAAGGAGACATAGCATAGAACATGTGACGATGTGGCGGACGGACTTGACTCAACTTTCATGTCCCTTCTCATATTTGCCTTATTTCCAAGGTAACATTTTCTCGAGGTTAGTCCTCCCTCTTTTTTGTCGCAAAACCCCGATGAGTTAGGGTTAGGGAGCTCGGATTTCGGATTGAACTTGGAGCTGGAACTTGAACATATTTTGACACTGAAATTCGGACTGAAATTTGTCGTTGGTGGAGGTGGGATTGTCTTGATATTGGGATTTGGTCTCAGCTCCAAGTGGGATTGGCGCTGGTTTGAAGTCGTGGATGGCCAAGACGCGATTTGGGGAGAGCAAGAAGAGGGGAGGGATTTGGAGGGTCTGCAACACCAGGACAGGCCTGTAGCAATGGAAGTAGGAGTAAAAGCAGTAATAATATGGCAGCAGTTGGGCAAGAGATTAAATCGGCGGGGGGAAGGGGGGCAACGTCCAGCTTTTGGCGCTAGATGAGCCACACGGACCGCCGCTTTGAGGTTGAACGGGCTGTTGCAGGGCCAGCCAGCCAGCTATCAATCAAGAAAGAATGCAAAGGGAGTTAAAAGGGAAAAAAGGGGACGGGCAAGATACGGGTCAAAACTAGTTTGCTGAGAGGGAAAGAGAGAAGCACGTACCCGTAGCATGTGTGTATAGAACTATGTATATGTGCGTGGCCTGTGGCTTGCGACCTATGGCCCTTGGCCCTTGGCCGATGCCCCGTGGCCCCGTATTATTGGAGATGAAGTATCAACAGAGAACAGAACAATAAACGGCAGGAGTCATCGAGTAACAATTGCCAGTGCCCCGCTCACTGCTGGAGAGAGAAGATCAATTTACGATTGGGGAGGGAGGGCGTGATGGCGAACAAAACAATGGCCCATCATCTGCCAGATCTTGCTTCCTCCTCATAACCCATTCAAGCAAAGAGAGGCAACAGCCAGCCGCGAATGGGGGTCAAGGCACCGAAACCACTATGCGTTCGCTGCCACAGTTGTAACTTTAACTGTTGCAAGTAGCAGTTAGGTTGTAGGTTGGTAAGTCAGCCAATGTCGGAGCTAGGCAGATAGGTCGGGCGGACCCGGCAGTCAGTTATTTCTATGTGCCTCTTCTCAGCAAGGCACATGTGAGGAGGAGTCCTGGTGTTCTGGCAATTGTTCGAGTCTTTTTCTTTTCTTTTCTGCCCCCGAGCTTGCCTTGGGATCTTTCTTGTCTCATTGCTGCTACTAATTCTCCTTTTCTTTCGCACTCTTCTGCCTGTCTCTGTTTCCTTGCGCTCTCACCCACACCTCAGCCATATATCTGTCTCTGCCTCTAGTCTCTCGATGCTACCTGGCCGAGTGCTCCCCGTCTCTTTCTCTTGTCGGCCGCCAGTTTATCTCGCCTCTTCTCTTGCTGTTCTTGATTCTGCCTGTGTTGAAACTTTGCTTCTGTCCTGGCGTTGCGTAGCCTGAGCGGATTTCTGACACTTGGCTGACAAGGGTTACGTTCCTTGCTTGTCCGCTCGCTCGCTTTGCTTTGCTTTGCTTGGCTTGGCTCGAGGGGAGAGGAGCGGGTTCCTTGCTCGTATGCAAGTAACTTGTCACTCCTCATCTTGGGGCCTTTTTTGTTTTGTTTTGGCCTTGTGGTTTTTCTATGGTTGCTGCTCCTGCCTTTGGCTTCATATTCAGGTACGAGTAAGTCGGCAAGGCCTTAAGCCAACCGGCCCTTGTTATTGTTCTCTTGCCCACCAAATTTGTTTCACAAGTACTTGTCAATGGACGGTACATTCTTACTACGACGCTCTTTAATGCACTCGATATGCACGTCTCTCCCCTTGCCGTCGTCCAGTGCAAGATTGTATTATTATGCGGCGTAGATAATGGGTCTGAAGAAGCCTAGAACATAGCCAATCTTGCTTCCTGTTTGTGGTGGTAAGCTGTAGTCAAGCCGGGTGGTGCATGTGTTTGCTTTTTTGCCCATCTGACAGACAAGACACCTTGGCTGTTCGTACTGTTGGCTGGCCACGCTTGAGCTAAGCTAAGCTAGGCTAAACCAATATGAGTCTTCTAGATCACAGGGCCTTGTTGTTCTACGCCACAAGCAAGTTTAGTGGGAGAGGAGACAGGGGGTACAGGGACCCTGAAGAGCAGCTTTGTGGGGGAGGAGACCTGTATTTACAGAGGGCTGGCCGGACCTGGGGTGCTTGCTGCTTACTGGCAGATCTGGTGATTTATATGCGAATAGCGTGCTTGTTCTGGCCTCACGATAAGAGAACAGGTGATGGCCGCTGTTAGGTGTGCTAGACTGGAAGGAGAATAGGAAAATAATGAGTTGTCATTTCTTACACGGCTAGAGCACGATAGAGAGAGTTGTAGTGACAGGTGGGCAGTGAGCAGCATGAAAAAGAATCGCCGAGAGTTGTGGTGCAGCCTGGATTCATACAGGGGTCGTTATTGAGAATACAGGGGCTTCTAGCGCTGTGAGGCGGCGGCCGCCACTAGATGTAGCGAAAATATAGCACCCAGAGGCTGTTAGGTGTGTCTCTCTCTTGTCTCTTGTCTCTGTATCAATCTTCCTGTCTTGTCTGCCTGTCTTGCCTTCCGCTCCTCTCTGTCTCTCTTCCTCTTCCTCATCTTGTTTCTATTTGTCTCGCTTGTTCTTTTTATTTTCTTTTCCTCATTTTTTTCCCCCCTTCTCTAACTTCTCTTCTTGCTTGGCCTGCCCTTCTTTAATAGACATTTCAAGATAATCCGTCTCTTTATTTTTCCCCTTCAACACCTGGTTTCTTCTTTCCCCTGCCCTCAAATTCTCATGGCCGTTGTTTGATTTTTCACGGCTGTCTCTCTTTTTATTCTTTTTATTCTCTCACATTACAGTAGACGCAAACTCAACGCCTAAGAAGTCATCTCCACCAAAGCTCCACGTCATACGATTCGAGATTCACGTCTGAACGTTCTCCCCTCTCCGTCCCCCTCGATTTGACCACGATCCCTTTCGCACCCCTCCCCAAGCCAAGTTAGGCAAGCTTTCCATCCTCGGTTCCAGCTTTGGGGGACCACTGCCAATCCAACAAGCAATTCCTCAAAACCCGCCGTTATTTATTTTTAATCATCGATAGAGCAAAAGCTCCAGAAAGACGACCGGCTGCCATTGTCATTGTCCTAAGAACGACGCACAATCAAACACGACACGCAATAACGCACGCACTATTGCAGTTGCACGTTTATCACTTGGGTTTGGCTTGCTCCGAATCGGCGGCCCTCCTCTGATATTGTCTCTTGTTTCCCCGCCCTCCCTATTGGACAAATGAGTTCAATATCTGCTCACCACAAATCGGGCAGTCTTCACTTGTCGCCATCCGGCCTCAACAAGCCCCCCTCGTCCTCGTCGCCCTCGTCCTCTTCCGCGCCATTTTCTATTGCCCCTGGTTCCGGCTTTTCATTTGCCCCTGCTGCAAACCAGGCTCAGGCCCATTTGCGGGAACGGTTGGGCCGCACCTCGACTCCTGATTCCGAGGCTCTTGCGAGTAGCGACGACGAGCCTGATGCGCATAATCTTGCTGTCCGTTCCGCTGCCGTCCCTTCTGCCACCCCCCTAGATCCCCTTTCGCTGTCATACTCTACGACCTCGTCTTCGCTGTCCCAGTCCCTGACAGCTACTCCTCTGAATCCCTCATCTTTATCATCCTCAGCAACTGCCGCTGCTGCTATCACTACCACTGCCGCTGCGTTATCATCATCGCTGTCGACCGCCGCACCCCATCCCCCTATCTCCACTTCTGCTTCCGTCTCCGCTTCCATCATCGCCAAGCCCGCCCGCCGCACTTCGTGGCTGACCGATACTTCGTCGCCCCTGATGTCTGGCCTCCCGCGCAAAGGCTCCTTTGCCAACGCCATAAACATGTCGCCTACCACGTCCCATCCAAACACGCCCGGAACTGACTCTACCTGGGGCACTCATCCGGCTTCTGCCGGCCTCCAGCGTGCTGGCCAATTTCCCTGGGCTAGCGGCATATGGAACACAACTTCTACGTCTACTGGCGCGGCTACTTCTTCTGCCTCTACAGCGGCCGCAACAAATGCCGCAAATGCCGCAAATTCCGCCCCTAGCGACCGCAAAGACGCTTCTGCTCGCTTTGCCGAGCATCTCCCCTCCCCCACCTCGGCCGCCTATCTCGCAGACACTACTAACACTGCCTCTTCCTCGGCTTCAGCTTCAGCCTCTACTGGGGGCGTCATTGCGCAGCCGTCTTCTGTTCTCAATGCCCCCGGCTCTGGCACTGTTGCTGGCACCGGCACCAACCCTAGCACTAGTGTTGGTAATGGTACTGCTACTGTCACTGGCTCAAACCAGCCCCCGTTTCCCTTCACGATCCCCCTGCAGCCTACGATTAAGACCCATCGGTCGCAGTCATACTCGGTCGGCCAACTTGAGTCACACTCCCCTGTGAGTTTGACATCTGCTGGTGTCATTGGAGCCAGAAGTCGCCCCCCACATTCTGGAATTCATCATCGGGCATCGCGTCCCAGCATGCTTGGCGATTTGAGCGAGGGTGGCTTGGGAAAGCTTAAGGAGGTTGATGACGACAATGATGATGATGAGAACATTGATCCTATTCAGCCCGCCCCCCCATTCTTTCAATCAATCGAGGCTAAGACTATCGAGAAGCTTGAGCGTGAAAACGCCATGCTGCGTCAGCAGCAACAGCAATATCAGAATGCAGCAGCAGCAGCGGCTCGTGCGGGCCCCCGCCCCCGCACGTCTTCTGCCTATGGCGCCGCCCCTGGCCCTGCCACTGTATTTCGCCCCGAAGAGCCCTCCGATTACGCTATTGATGAGCTAGACGAGACTTTTGATACCGTTGACACTATGTCTAAAAAGCAGCCTATGGGTCGTCGTCTTAGTGAATACACTATCCCCACTGCTTATCGTTCTGGCTTCCCCACGGAGCCTCGCAAGAACGATAGTCTGAAGCAGAGAGCCTTTTGGCAATCGTCTCTGGGCTTCGGAGGTCTTGGCGACATTCCGCAGAGCCGCCGCCATTCTTTCGCTAACGTTCCCACCCGCCAACCCTCTATAACTTCTATGACAGAGGCCCAGGCTACTGCTTTAGAACAGGCCATGATTCCCGAAACCAAGTCTGTTCAAGATTTTGGTTATCCATATGAAAATTCCAACAACAATGGTGCGTATTTAAATGCTTGAAAAGTAACCCTTGTGCTGTTGATTGTTTATGCTAATATTGTGTGTACTTCTGCCCCGGTATAGGTGTCTCTTACTTTTCTGGGAACCCGGGCCTTGTCACGTCTCCTCAACAACCGATGCAACATGGTGGATTTCCTAGTCCCTATCCTACTCCATACTCTATGCACTCCCTTTCTGGACGTACCGCCTCTCCTAACCACAATGCATTCCCCATCTCACAACCGCGCCACAACCAGCTGCTCCATGTTGTCCTATTCAAGTGCGCACGTGCCGACGTTTTCTACATACAAGATGGAACTGGACTCGCTGTTAAGCCGGGAGACCTCGTCATTGTCGAAGCGGATCGTGGCACTGATCTCGGCACCGTGGCCAAGATTGGAGTCGACTGGCAGACCGCAAAAGAACTAAAGGAACACTATGCCGAGGAGCAGTACAAGTGGCTTATGATGTATTCCCAGAATGCAAAAGCTGCACAGGACAACCCTATCGGCATCACTGGTGGGCCTGGAATGGCTCAGCCTGGTGCCATGGGTGGAATGGGTCCCCCTGGCCAGCAGCACCATATGCAAGAGCCAGTGTCTAACGAGCTTAAGCCTAAACTGATCAAGCGTCTTGCCCAAAATCACGAGATTAGTGCTCTCCGTGAAAAAGAAGGCAACGAGGCTAAGGCCAAGCGGATATGCATGCAGAAAGTTAAGGAGCATGGTCTCAACATGGAGATTCTGGATGCCGAGTTCCAGATGGACTGGAAAAAGCTGACGTTTTACTACTTTGCTGATTCCTACATCAACTTCAACTCACTGGTTACTGATCTTTTCAAGATCTACAAGACTCGGATTTGGATGTCGGCTATCAATCCGGCGTCATTTGCTAGTCCTACCCTTGGACTCCAGGCTCCAAGCGGTGTTGGACCAGGTGCTGTGGGCACAGGGAGAAGCGGCGTTGCTAGCGCTGATCGCCGCCAATCCTCTCAGCAGCATAGTCACATGCAGGCCCAACAGCAAGGGCAACACCCCCTGCAACATGCTACTCCTCAGCATCTGTCTCAGGGCCAACAACAGCAACAACATCATCAAGCCCTAGGTCAGCAGCACCAGCACCAGCACCAGCACCAGCACCAGCACGCTGCTCAACCTCACCTACAGGTTTCCAATACAACGCAACAATCGGGAAATCAACAGCAACAACGCTCTCTTGCTCGCCACATACAGCCCAACTTTTCCAGTATACCCGTGCACGTTTCTATGTCCAGCATGAATACCGGAGGTGGCATGAACTCTGGAAGCAGCGTGTACACCAACGGCCCTCTCCCTGCTGCCATCCCCGGCTCTGGTGTCAATGTTAACCCTATTGCCGCGCCTCAATACACCAACTACGGCAATGCCCCTAGAGGCGCTCCGAGCCCGTATAGTGCTGGCTCTGGCGCTAGCCCAAACATCCCTCAAGGCCCAAGCCCCGGCCAAGCTCATGGTCCTAGTTCTGGCCCGGGCCATAGTCCTAGTCCTGGCACGCCATGGAACACTGATGCTAGAAATAGCGATATGCTTACACAGCAGATGATGAGTGTAGCTGGTTCAGCATCGCCCACTGGACATTCAGACTGGGTTAATGCCTTCCAGAGCCTGTCGATGAACTCGCGTTAAGAGGAGGCTAGTTTTTAGTGTACTGCGTCTTCGAGAAGGGCTCTTCAGGGGAAACTTGCAGCTGTCTAAGCTTCTGCTTCCTGATGTTTCGTATTTTACACTTGTCTTTTTTCCCCTTTATTCTTTGATTTCCTCTTTCTTTTTCTCCTGTTGACTTTGTCTTCTCCCTTTCCCCTCTTTCCCTATACACTTGTGGTTGGCCTTCAACAGATGTTCTCTTTCATTATTCTTGGTTGTTTCTGCAACATTTTTAGACGAGCGGTAGACGTTCTCTTTGTACATGACTTGGGACGTCGGTATGTCTCACTGGCGTTTTTCTTTCCTCTTTCTTTTATTTTTTTCCTTTATCCCTTTATTCCTGCCTGCTTTTTCTCTCCTTTTTTTTACCTCTTGGTATTCCTAATTCTCACCTGTTTCTCTGCGTTTCCTCTTGTCATTCTTATTCTTTATTTTTTGCCCTATTCTCTTTTGCACCTCGCCTCTCTTCACTATCTAGTACTACACCTTGTTTTTGCGGCTGCTTTTATTTTTGTATGCTACATATATTATTTCCTCGTCTTGCTCTTCTGTCCTTCTTTCTGTCTTTCTGTCTTTCTTGTCCTGTTTTCCCTTCTACAAGTCTATGCCCTACACCTACACAACACAACACGCACATCCCTAAAGACATGCCGATAGACATGATTGTATGCTTGGTTTCTTTTCTATTTTCTGCATAATACCAACTTATGGCTTGATTTATGAAGAACTGTGTAGTTGCAAAATCGTTAATTGTCCCTCACGCTTCATTTTCGCTTTGACTTCACGGATTCCTCTATTTTGGCTCTATCTTGGGTTGTCCTTTTCTTTGGTGCTTTTGTTTTGTACTTCGTTGGCCTCCTAAAACTAACTTTTGGTCTGAGGGAGTGTATAGCCGTCTCTATGTGTGTCTTCGCCATTCTGATTTTTCAGGAGGCTGTACTAGACATGGGCTAGAACTCGCCGCTTGATATGCCAAACAAGTACCATCATCAGAAGCCCTTTCCTTATAGACCTGCTGTTCTGCTTGGTGCTTGGTTTCTTGTGTATAGAATGACAGAGTTATGACTAGTATTAACCTAGTGTTGACTGAAAGAAAGCATTGTTACATTTGTTCTAAATTTATTTTGTATTATGTTTCCAGTACTGTTTTTGGCAACTAAATACATCATCATCATACATGCAGATCAAGCTATGCATATGTGAATTGTCAAAGACCTTCCTTTTCGCTTTATGATGTCGGGGTGGCCTGTGTAACAGGAGACTAACACGGCAGGAGACACAAGATGTTGTACGAGTTCCTTCCTATATCAAAGCTACAACATATCGCAGCTACTCGATTCTCGCGCTTGACCACAAAATTAAAAACGAGAATTTTTTCGTCTGAAGAAAATCTTTTTCTCTTTTGTTCTCTCCACCGTTTCTGTCTCCTTGTCTCTGTCTATACACGGCGGAAAAAGTAAGCGAGTATAACATGGCGCCTCGACAAAAGCCCAAAAGAAAGACGAGAGGTATGGTAGTCTGTTTTATATACTTGTGATTCGTCGCCCAGAAAGCAAACCGGAGGCCTATTTGCTGACTCGGGTGTAGAGTTAGAAGACCTCCTCAGCAGCAAAGCTTTTACTGCGGCAACAAAGCCGATGAGTCCGCCGACATCTACAGCTGCACCACTTCCGCCCACATCAGCCACCAAGAGCCCATCCCATGACCAGCACGAAGCTCCTTCAACAAGAACACGGACGCGGGCTCAAGCAAAAGCATTGGTCTCTCCGCCTCGCTCGCCGTTAAAAGATATCCAGGTCAATCAAGCTCTAAGCACAAAATTTACTGGCCCTTCGTCCGAGGCCTCTCCTAGAAAATCTGGCGTGGACCCAATCCGAGCTTCGGCTGGTGGCTTGGCCAAAGCAAAGACACCCCGCCTGCCGCCACCGTGTGAAACAAGCAAGCCTCAGGCCAGCCCTCGGAAGAAGCCTGGCCGGGCTGTTGGTGCTGGCAGCAATGATATTAGCACGCCGAAGCCTAAGCTCAACGTGTATAGCAATGAAAAGCTTTTCTTCTCACCTATGCTACCCCAAGATAGCAGCCCGGTTATGAGAGGCGCTTTAATGGACATCACTTTACGAGAAGAGCTGCTTGGTAGCGTGGGAGAAGAGAGGCCGGCCGAAATTGGAGGGCTGGAGGCGATAAACGTCAGCTCAAACCTTCGCTCACCCGTCATCAATACCTACGGCATGGGCAAGCAAAGCCTACGTGATCGGCCCCTCCGAAAGCCCATTGTCCAATCTACTCCTACCACCTTGGCTCAAGCTAGTTTAGACAAAGACGAGAAACTTTGGGATGTCCCATCAAGCCCAGTCAAAGCGCAGCGTCATATCGGGCTGGATGCCACACCGACACCCCCAACGTTGTCTTTGATCAAACCTCAAAACAGAAACAAAGCATACAAGCCAGACATTATCCAGAATCCTAAAGCCCCTTTTGCGGAAATGGGGGATTCTGTGGCCTTGGATAGGAAATCACCAAAAGTTTCGCCTACTCGTAGAGGGGGCCTTAAAGATGAAATTAGAGAAGAGAAGAAGTCTCCTGAGCCTGTCTTTACGCCGAAGGGAGAGGGAAATCTTGCTATTATTATTTCTAGCGATGAAGAGTCGAAACTTGAGGACTCAGATCTCGATGACGATTCAGATGGCGAGTTCATGCAATGGTCCAAGAAAAAGATGTCTTCGTCGGCCAAGGGAAGAAGAGTTGTTGTTACCCGGTCTCGGAAGGGAGATACTGCCCCGGTGCAGGCGCTAATAGAAACAACCCAAGCAAAGGAGTCGAGCGATATCCGGGCCTTGTCTCCCTCCAATTTGAACCAGACCCACAGTGAAGGTATTTCCAAAACGAAATCCCCAGCTAAAGTAGCGAAGACAAAGCCCATCAAGCATAGGGAACAAAGGCAGAGGCACAACCCTCCGCAAGCTCAGGCACCTCGCCACTCTGATGTCTCGGTTGATCCGGAAGCCACACAGGCTGCTACAGGCGAAGTTTTCAATCTTATCAACTCCAAGGCTGAACCGAAGTATGGGTCAAAGTCAGCTAGTATCAAGGCAACGGAGCCTAAGAAGAAGGGCCGACGGAAAAAGACTACTGCGGACTCAAACATTTCGTCCATCCAAAAGTCAATGGAACTATTGACGCAATTCCTTGATGGCAATGAGAAGGCCAGGGAGACTAGAAGTTCTAGCAAGCGAAAGGGCAAAGCTCGAAAGGCTCTGACGCCGGGAGAGAGACCGACAAAAAGGCAAAAGAGAGAAGTTGACAGCAAAAAGTCAAAGGCAACTGGCCTGTGAGTATTCGTGCGATCTATCCCCTTTGCACATTATTTGTATGTTAACCATCCTTCATCAGGTCTTCACTTATGGCGACAAAGATACAAAATGCTCAATTGAAAGAGTTGGAACAGTTGAAACTCGAATCTCAAGAATCATTGCTTGAAGCCGAGGTATCAATTGGCCACGAAAACAAGGCACTCGTTTCCAAACTCAAGAACGAAAGCCAGAAACTGTAAGTCATATATATGGTTTGCACTCGTAGAGTCTGGTCTGTTAACATCCCCGTTAGAGTATGTCAAGTCCAGAATGTGTATGAGTCTATCATCGTGCAAATGAATGGCCTAGATGATTCATTTGATGCCTGTGCCCCAGGTGCTCAAAAGGCTGGGGAAGACATCACGCATATTGTCAACCATGCCCGAAGTGTCAGTGCGATATACAACGATGTGAAAGAGGAATTCAAAAAGTACCACCTTCAAGTTCCCATTGAGCGCTGGAACAAGGACTGGGACGAAGTTGACGAGATAATTGGCCTTGGCGAGCAGCTTGGCCAGAAGATACTCCAAGCACATATTTCTGCAGAACTTGAACCTGGCAGAGCATATTGTCAGTTGATGGATAGCTTGAACGAAAAGGAAAAGGCCATTGCGCCTTTGTTGTTTTCGGAGAGCCTGAAGGAGCTACAGACAAAGTCATGGGGACAGGCCGTTTGGGGGCTATGGGATGCACTGGAGTCTGTAGCTGAGGTTATAGCATAGAATTGTTAGTAAATAATAGTCCCGTTTATTTTTATTGTTGGAGCGATACATATTGATCAACCTGATCATTTATTGTTAATACAATTTAATTTTATCCTTGTAGTTCGTACTACCATGAATAACCATGTTATTAGCGGTGTAAAGAGCGGTATCTTTCTGGCAAAAATATCTAATAAGTGGGGTCTGACTTGGGAGGGCTCAAACACCCCACTTTCAAAGGCCTGCCCTAGGGCGCTAAGCCACATTTGAACGGCAAAAACCCACAAACGCCACCCACCAGAAATTTTGAAATTTTGAACAAACTTATTTGGCAGGTCAATTTTTCTTCATCTTCCTATCCCACTTAATCTGTGTCAACCAAAAGTCTCTATTCCGGCCCACAAACAGGTACGTTTGCTTGAAGAATGAAGAGGTGATTAGCGTGAGGTGAATTGATGGTGGTTGAGATACTTGGACGATTACTGTTTATTGAACGATGGGGTCAAATCTCGACGACAATGACAACAACTACACCATTTTGAAAAAATGGACAAAGTTGGACATTCTCGCCTTGTGAGCTATAAGCATCTAGACGATTTTAATCTCCATCTCTATTATTGGTGGCAGGGGCGGGCTAGTTGAAAGGTTTCCCAAGTCGAGGCTCTCAACCACCGAAACCAGCTCCCGGCCAGTGTCAACAGCTTCAACTCCGTCATCATCAATATTTCTACCGATGCCATCTCTCTCAACTCACCAATCATCTCTCAATGGCGCCCTTGCTATCAAGCGCAATTTAGACGCTAACTCCCCCTTTCTTAGTCACAATGGGTGCCCTCAAGTACGTTGAAGAGCTTCAGAAGCGCAAGCAGTCGGATGTCATCCGCTTTCTGCTCCGTGTTCGCTGCTGGGAAGTATGTTAAACCGAACCACCACTCGATCCGAGTCCGAAATACAAACACCGTGATATCAATATGTGGATGCTCTTGGGCTGTAATCCATGCCGGCATGCAAACCATGTCGTCGATGCTGTGGCAATACGTCTATGCAGCCTTCTGGAATATGAAGTCTCAGAGATGAACGTCATGGTGTCGAGAGGACGATATGGGGAACTACTGGATTGTGGATTTCACCACCCTTCATCCTTGCTATACACTCGTTGAACATTATGCTGAGAGTGCATCAATATAGCTCCGCCAGTTGAACGTCATTCACCGTGCTTCGCGCCCCTCGCGCCCCGACAAGGCCCGCCGCCTGGGATACAAGGCCAAGCAGGGTTACGTTGTCTACCGCGTGCGTGTCCGCCGTGGTGGCCGCAAGAAGCCCGTCGCCAAGGGTGCCACCTATGGTAAGTTGTATATATTTTCTCCCCTTTGTTGGTAATAGACGTGGCAGAGCACTAACCTTTTTGCAGGCAAGCCCACCAACCATGGTGTTAACCAGCTCAAGTACCAGCGCTCTCTGCGTGCCACTGCTGAGGAGCGTGTCGGCCGCCGCTGCGCTAACCTGCGTGTTCTGAACTCCTACTGGATCAACCAGGACTCAACCTACAAGTACTTTGAGGTTATTCTGGTTGACCCCCAGCACAAGGCCATCCGCCAGGATGCCCGCATCAACTGGATCTGCAACCCTGTCCACAAGCACCGCGAGGCCCGTGGTCTCACCTCCACCGGCAAGCGTTCGCGTGGTCTCAACAAGGGCCACAAGTACACCAAGACCACTGCCGGTCGCAGAAAGACCTGGAAGAGACACAACACCCTGTCTCTGTGGCGCTACCGGTAAATGCGTTGAGAACGGCGGCCTGGCAGCTCAGCTCTTGTGGGGCTGTTGGTGCGTCGGTTCTTTTCGCAGTGTCTGCCATCTGCCATCACTACCGTCGCTGCTATGGAGAAGCTGGGGAAGTGTATGGGATCACCAATGGGCCATGGCCATTGCTGTGGGCTAGGAAAGGGTTCTACTATGCTTGACGAAGGCTTCTACAGTTTGATGGATAAAAAGTGATTTGGCAGATAGGAGTAGATCGCTCGGGTGTATGCCCAATCAAAAAAAGAGGGTTCAACAAAGGAAACAAACATTTCGCGTACAAGTAGTATGTCTCTTCTGTCTTCATTCTTGGTGTATTCCGAGATGAGACTGTTGTGGGTCGGTTGAGGTGCCGATCCCTCTTGCCCCATTCATGTATTGTTTTATCTTTTGTATTTTGGCGTGGCGTTCTTGGTCATCAGATCACCATTGTTTTTTTACTGTTCTTTATGCCTTCTGCTTGCTACTATCTCGCGAGCTTCCAGACTTGGGGGGGGGGGGGTTAAAACTGACGTATGTTGCGGTTTCAATGCGACTCAATCGATTTTATACTTGCACGGAGTAAGCGCCCGTGAACAACGTTCGTTTTGTGCTTGTAATCTGCAGCAGCAAGAAAAGCAAGCCTTCTTGAAGCCGAAGGGAAAGAAAACGCTTGTACTTGATTCACAATAGAGTAAGTGTACTTGTGTGTATTGATCTGAGGACATGATGACCAAGTCCAAACAAGAAGAAAAAAAGAAAAGAAACCAACTCACCAAGGCGAACCATTAGTATACAGCAACTGTCAAAAGGCACCGAGCCAAGAATCCTCGGCGTATCCCTTGCCACGAGGAAACCTCTATCCCGTTCTAGAACCTAGCGATCCATATAAGGCCTGTTTCTCCAAGTCTTCACATGGACGATACTCTACCGCCTGCATCAATGGCTCCACCCTTCATATCTTGTAGCAGTCGGTTTGGGTGCCGCTTGAACCGTGTATGTTTTCCTGGAGCCGTGGGCTCTTGAAGATAGAGTGCACATAGCAGCGAGACCAAGCCAATAGACGGGATGGAACCACAGTGACGCACCGCGCCGTTCTTTCTGCATCTTGTCGGGGAGGCTGCTTGACCAATGCTTGTACGCACATGGCCTACTCGGCGACACATACCACTAAAGCCAGGCTTCTTGAGATCACCGCGGACTTGGTGATGGGCGGGATTCTCCTGTCTTTCAATCGGGCATGTCAGACCCGGCTATGTATAGAATGCGGCCCAGAGAAAGGGTGGCACTGTGAACGTCCTACTTGGTCGATCAGGTTTTGATGGTGTGCACCAAAGGCTTCCTAATCTCTCAACAGGCGATGCCGTGAAGCGGAAGACATGCTAGATCTAGGCTTGTTGATAATGAAATACTCAATCATCCTTCGGTTGCCAGTGCAATCCTGGGAATGGGATAAAAGCCCCCCGAGCTCAATTCCAAAAGCACATGCTAGCCTAACTCGATGCAACAATGCGTAGCTGACACGAACCCATATCTCTCCTTGTTTGGTATGGCCTTGGTGGTAGGAAGGTCCCACGTCTGTCTCTTCCAAAGCCCGCCCGGCATCACAGATACAAGGCGACTTAGTCCGAAAGCCAATGTGCACCGGGGGGGGGGCAAGGTTTAGGTAACTCACATGCTCATTAGGCTTGACTGCAAGGTAAAACAGCATCTGACTTATCTGCGTCCAATGGTGCAGCAAGCGACGTGTAAGGGGGTGAACGTCTCCTTAGATCTTCCGTAAACCCTTCCTGATACTTCTCAAGGGGCACCGGCATATCCATAGATCCATAGAGGATGGAGCTTTCCGCCTATCTTGAGTGCCTTTCATACACTAGTTCATGAGCTGTCGTCGACTGCCGCCCGATAGCTGTACGCCAAGCCTTGGAGGTGGCGACGTTCATGTGGTCCCTGTTTTGCTCTAGCTCCTTGGACTTCTCTTGGGGGCCATCAGCCTTTGCATCCCATGTTCACATCTGTCTTCACTCGGACTTCTCTTGGGCGCCATCAGCCTTTGCATCCCATGTTCACTTCTGTCTTCACTCAGACTTCCTGACTATCCACATCCATTCATAGACACAGCATAGATTATAATACAGCCCACAAGGTTCGATATTAAAAGAAAACTAAGTAAGAAGAATTGGTAACGAATACAGAAGAGAGCAGCAATAACAAGCCAAAACAAAAACAAGAAGAGGAAAGAAGATGCGGAATAGATACAGAAAGCAAGAAATAGGAAGAAAAGCCCTCAACACCAAGAAGATATTCGGCTCGTTTTGTTGTAGTACACGAGGAAAAAGAAAAAGAAACGAATTAGAGGACAGAAGGCAAGAAAAAGAAAATAAGACAAATATCGTATCTAGTCGTGGCCAAGGTCGTAAAAGCTAGTGGTAGCAGAAGAAGAAAAAAGGCGAAAGAATAAAATGATGTAAACAACCGAAGCGGACGAGACGAGGATAGTAGAATGGCCAAGAGCCTGATTTGTCATGATGTCATACGATCTTATGACGCAACACGCATCATCCAGGATCTCCCGCCAATCCCTCTCCCCTCCGGTGCACAAGATGAATGAAAAAAGAGACCTCCACGAACTCGACTCTGACTGCAGGGTGGTGATACAAGGCTGAAAAATAACAAGGGAGGCCACAATGAATGGAGGCACTGGAGAAATGTCAAAAGAAGAAGAAGTAGAAAAAAGAACAAGAAGTGGAATAGAAGGTGGAAACGCTGGGATCAAGCCCAATCCTCGTTGCCAGAGGCGACAGTTGTCGTAGATGCGGATGCGGACGCACCATTGCCTCCACGCAGCCCACGCGATCCACCCACACGTGAGCCATTGCCACTGCCACTGCCACTGCCACTGCCACCAAGCCCAAGGCCATTGGCATACGCAAGTCCGCCGCCAGCCCCAGCCGTACGGGGCGTGGCGGTTCCTGATGTCACGGTCGACGAAATTCCGCTACCAATGGTGCCCACGGTCTTGGCACCAGACCCGGATCCGACAGACGGCTGCTGGCTCTGGTTCTGCGCGCCACTGATCGTGCTATGTGCTGTGTTGCTGCTACTGCCACTACTGGTGGTGCTGCTGCTTCCACTGCCGCTTCCACTGCCACTCGTGCTCCCGCCATTGCTGGTGCTGCGCTGCAGAGCCGTCTGCCCCCCAGTGCCATCGTTGGAGGTCATGCCACGAGTGTCTATGTTGTTTATACGGCCTCCGATGCGGCGGCCATGGGGCGTCGATCGGATAGAAGGGAGAATAGGGCGAATCGCGTCAATGAGAGCCGACTTTTTAGCAGGAGTGGCGTAATCAAGGGCTGTTTGGACAACATAGTTGGCGAAGCCATCACGCAGACAGCGCTCAAGTTCAGTGGGGTTCAAGAGCTCTTCCACAATCATATCCTTGGAAACATCCGAAGCACACCGGATGCACTTCTCAATGACGTTGGACGAGAACTTGTGGCGTGAAAGAGGGCCAATCGAGTCCCGGAACTGGACCACCATTGGCTCGGTGTAGTTAGGCTCGTTGAGATCGATGATGTACTGCACAACGTAGTTTCCATAGGGGTCCTGGACTAGCACGTTCGCGTCCTCCGTGATACGGGCAATCAGCCACTCCTGCTGCTTTTCGTTGGCGTGGTCAATGCAGCGCTGCAACACACAGCAACCATGGCGGTGAGTGCCAACATCCACACAGTTGTGTCCCACGGCGTCGAAAATAAACTGGGCATCCTCAGGCTTGAGCTTGTTTAGACACTTCTGAATCACATGATTACCATTAATGTTCTGGATCAGCTCGACAACACGGAAACGCAAAGCATCAACAATTAGAGCAATCTGCACATCGGTGTGAACAAACTCAATCATCTTTTGCAGGGCACGCGTGCCGTGCTGGTTGAGGGCAATGGGCACCATTTCGTGCGATGCATTGCGGATGAGGGTAGTGCGCTCCTCCTCACTGCACGATTCGAGGAGTTTTTGGCAGAGATAGTTGCCAAAAGGATCGGTCATGAGCTCAACGACGTGCTGATTGGTTTCGGTCCAGATAGCGTGTGTTATGTCAGGATTGTGCTCCTCAAGGCGGCGTTGGAGGTAGCGGCAGCCATGCTGGTCCTTGCACAGCTGGTATATTTGCCCAATGACGGCTTCAAGGGGGAGGTTGTTGTACTTGTTGTTGACTAAAGCAAATGGGCTCTGTTAGTAAATATATATATATATTTTTTGGGAGAAGCATAGCTTTCAACCCATTGAAATGGCAGACAGGACCGTTGTCAAATAAAACATACCATCGTTTTCTTGCTGGCGACGGCTTTGGATAACGCGTGCTTGGCTATCTCTGCCATGAGTAGGACTAGAGTAACTGGCCTGAGCCTTGGTAGGAGGGGGCTGCACAGAGCTCGTATGAGGCTGGGTGTTGCTGTGGGCAGGCGCAAAGCTCTGCTGTTGCTGCTGGTGGTGCACGGGCGATTGCTGCTGCTGTTGGTTTGACTGGAAGGTATTGATGCCTATGTTCTGCATGCCCATTCCTAGCATAGGCATCATGAGCCCATTAGACGCAGGTTGGGAGCCGGGGGCAGGATTGAAGCTTGTAGAAGCGGGAAAGAAGGAGTGGCCATTCGATACAGCTGACTGTGGGCTGGCTTGGCCGCCCGTAGAGGGACCAAAAGAAGCAGCGCCAGCATGAAGAGAAGACATCCCGTGATATGAAGCTGAGCCAGTACTAGCACTGTTCATTTGATCGCGGGGAAGGGTCAGACTGTCTGCTCCCAGCTGGTTATTGCAGCGGGAGGCCATGGTACCCCCCAGGCGAGGCATTTGGTTGAACAAGCTACTAGACGTAGGCTTGACTGAGGGTGCATCAGTGGGTGTGTAGCTACCGCTCATGTTGCCGACGGGTGATGCGATTGCGCCATTTGGAGGGCTAATCGGGGTAGGATTCCCGGGAGAGGAATCAGCAACGCTATTTTCAGTGAGAAATTTGAGATCGAGAGAACGACGGAATGAATTTGGCATGGAAGAAGGGCCAATGGGAGACGGAGCACCAAAGCTAGAGCGGGTGCGACTTAAAAAGCCCCAGTCACTAGCACCAAGAAATTCATTTGCGGTTGTGGGCTTGCTAGTGGCGATTTCGATTCCAGGATTCTATAGAAGACAAGCTGTTAGTGAGTGTGGCCAGGAGTTCGTGAAACCGGGGAAATGAGGGAACGGCGGCCAAGGTAAGACAAAGTACGCGTAGGTTTTTTCGCGGATGTATTGCTTTTTTTTTGCTTCGATTCCCTGTCTTTGGCCCATGTTTCACGATGGTCTTTTGAAAAGAAAACAGAAGAAAAAGGACAGCCCAGAGGAAAGAGAAATGGAACAAAAGGACTCACGGCAGGCTCTCTCGGATATTCAGATTCTAAGTGTGAATTAGAGGTGGTCTCGTTACCAAAGAGGAATCGAGCAGTGTTGGCTTGGTCGAGACCATCCATATCGGAAGCAAGCATTCGGATGTGAGACTGGCCGGTCGAGGTGGAGGGCATGGAGTAGCGGTTGCTTCTACTGTACGGATGAGAGGAGAAGCAGTTAGTAGGTGGAATGATAGAGAAGGAAGGAAAGGGGGGGGGCGCTGGAGACAAGTCTGCTATGCTGCTAGGCCTTGAGTTTCAGGGTTAAGAGACGTACGTGCTTGTTGGGCGAAAGTTCATAGCATCATAGCGACCAGATATACTACTAGTGCCCCCAAGGCCAAGGCCGCCTCCGCTGGCGACATCTTCCCGTTCTTCATCGTCGCTGTTGCGGCGGGACACAGGCACAGAACGAAAAGTGGCAGCGGGATCATCCCAGGCAATAGTGCGCTGCAGGCCCAAGCCTTGGTGGTGCGATTGCAAGAGGGAAGCCCGGGCCAGGCGACTGTAATAGCCAGGCGGCGAGGCAACATTTGACATGGAGTAGCGGTTAGGGCGGGCCATGAAGCCAGGAAAGATGGCCGAGTCGTAGCGCTCGTGTGGGGGGGTTGTAGGCTCGGACTGGTGACCGTTAAGCTGGTGGACCTCTTCGGTAAGTTGGGCGAGTTCAAGCTCTTCGCGACGTTGGGATTCGTCAAGTCGCTGCATTTCCGCCTCGAAGCGACGACGCTGTTCGCGGAGACGCTCATACTCGGCACGTTTCTTCTCGATCTACAAGGGGGGG
>NETT01000008.1:102831-125868 GCA_003449175.1 Ceratocystis smalleyi | reverse complement strand
CCCCCCCCTCTCCCATCCTCTCCCACTCGAGCTCAAAGCGTGGGTGGGTAGGTGGGTAGGTGGGTGGCTAGTGCCCTGCCAGATTGCCAAAAATCCAGGCTCCTCTTCCGCAAGCCTGCTGATGATTATGGGATTCAACACCCTGCTTATACCAATCATGGGCAAGAAAGCCAGGCCGAGAGCTAGGGTAGGGCCAGAGCAAAAGGCGCCATTTCAGAAGTTGCTCTGACCTCGAGCCATGTTAGGTAGCCTGGCTTGTACTGGAATCCCACCCAGAGCTGGTGCGGAGTCCTTCTTTGTGTGGTGTCGGACGTCACAGCTTAAGTCAACGGGGCGCTCAAGAACTCGGCCGGAGAAACAAAGGCGCAAGGAGTTGGTCCTTGAGTGGGATCTTTTCCCCTACCTGCTCAAAGTCCGAGAGAGCCTCTAAGCGAGAGCCTGGAGAATGGCCCGTCTCGAGGCTCTCGATAAAATGAGAGCGGCCATGACTTCCGAGATAGGAAATAATTAGTATTTCTTGTCTAATTGTTTCTGGTTTGAGAGTCTTGGGCGTAACGATGCTATACGACGGTCTTCGTAAATGTAATACCAATATATTAGGGTTAATTACAATGTAAACAGGGTTATATACAGGGGAGCCATTACTTATATCCTTAATTTCGGTGGCATCCTCCCTCGGAGACTGCCATTCCTTCCCAAAACACTCATATTGACCTTGGAAAAAAACTTAAACAACTGAAATTGGCAGCTGCTAGAAACAAGAAACTGGGGATGGAGGGGGGAGAGAAGAATGGTGGATCACGACTTGATGAAAAGACAGGGCAGGTAGGGTAGGGCAAGAGCAGTTGCCTCTTTTGTTTTTAATTATTTTTTTCTTTTCCTTTTTCTCCTCTCTTTTAATTTTTAATTTTTACTTTTTCTCTACCTGTTTGTCAGTGTTCCTATTGTATTAGTTCTTGGGTTCTGTTAAGTTGTTCTGGCCCGGGGCGGGCAAGCTTAGTATGGGGAAGTTGGCCTGGACAATAACTTTGCATAAGATGAAAGGCGAGACTTGAGCTTTGAGCTGGGATAATTATTTATAATCAACACAAGAAGAGCCGGAGACCAGTGGATGCCAAAATAACATAGCTAGCTAACTACTGGCACAATTTTGGCAGAAAATCTGGAGCGGACAAGCCAGAAATAAACATACAGAAGCAAGCTACTATCACTGAAACTGGCGCGCTGCTTCCTCTACAATGCAAGGCAAATATGAACATTGCTTCCCTTGGAACCTGTCTCCGTTCCTTCTAGAGTCTCGAGACCATCCGCGCAGCCTTGCCACTTGTCAGTGTCCATCCTCAAAATCCCATGCAGAAATCCAGCACAAGATGGAGGGTACAACAAACTGAGACGAGGGGAGGATACGTGACACTCAAATAAAAGAACAAAGGAGAAGGAGCTTGTTCCTTCATGGACCGGCAACATGTCCTTTTCTGCAAAGGGAGTATCACAGAGAAAAACTCCCATATACATTTGTACAGAATGATGGGGGCGAGGAAGAGAAGATATTGTAGAATTCCAAGCCACTCTCTGTGCTGATGGTGATTCTTTGATATAGCGGGCATTCGGGGTTTTTTTTTTTATAAATCTTTTGCGGCGCATTGTCGCTGTCTCGTTTCTTTCCTTTCATTCTTTATTTGTCTATGGCAAGATCTCTTCAAGAGATGTTGTTAGGCATGAAGTTTCACAAACAGAAACCGTATGTTTTCCGAGTTGCAGTCGCTACTAAAGACATTCCAGCAAGCCGGGAGACTTGATCGTCCCACAAACGCCTACAGGGCAAGCCTAGATTTTCCTGAACTTGTTTCATTTTTTTTGTCTGTGTAATGGGCGTACTAGGTCATCATAGCTGCTATTTTCTGGCGGGGAAGTCTTGTACAAAGTATTATTTGCGCTGGACAGGCAGTCCGCCAGTTGCCTCGCTCCCAACATCGCTTATCCCGGGCATTGTAAGCACCAAAGGTCGGTCAGCTGCTTAGTAGACTCGGGATCTCTTTAGTCCGCACACGCCGCTTACGCGTTTTGCTAAATAGAAACAAGTGGAAGCAGAAGCGGGCGGCCTATTCAAAAAGAAGGAAGGTCGATAATAGACAAGTGTCATTATCAACACTTGCATCATCCAACTCCAAATACCCGGTCCGAAGCCCGATAGTCGAATCGAGGTTGGCAGTGGTTTTATTAAAGATTTCTCAGGACAAGGCTATTGGGAAGGAAAAAAAAAGACTAAAATTACAATGGGGTATGTGCTCAGAAATCAGCCCTCCACTACTAATAACTCTGCCTTCAGCTGTATCAGGACAAACAAAACGAGAGAAAAACAGGCAAAAGAAACGCAACGACCTACAGAGGAGACAGAAAAGTCGAAGAACATGCAAGGTTCATGGGAGGTGAGAAGACAGGAAAAAAAGCTTATCAATTTCAAGCCTGAGGGAGATGGAGGGGCGGTTGCCCAACCTGTTATAATTCGGTCTTGCTGCTGTTTTAAGCACAAAAGCCTTGGCCCCTGGTAACGCCTGGCGCTGATCAAGATTTCTTTTATTGCGGCCATCAGTGGAATGAGCAGCTTTTGACTTGTCATGTTTTCTCCTGACGGGCATCAAGTTGAAGAGGAGGGAGGAGGGAATGTCGCTGTGCTTGTCGGTGGCCATTCAAACACTTGGAACGGAATTCCAGCAGCTGGCGTACTGGTCAATGCAAGTAGTATGTGCTATGTACCGTTCGTATGTGTGCACGTTATCCTAACCTTAATGTTACGATGTTAGTGGCTAACCCTAACCCCACTTAAAACGACACACGCTGCTTGACCTAGACCAGCCCAAACGTGTGCCTCTTTTCGAGATGTATAGGCTTAGATACGTGAGCGAGACAGGACTGGAGGGAGGCAGACACGAAACAGAAAATAAGAAGCAAAACTTGTCTTCAGTCTAGGACAAAAGGCCTGTCTAACTGTCTCCGGGCGTGACTTAGGACCAGGCCGAAACGAGGCAACAAGATGACCGGCCTGTTTAATTCTTATTAGTAGCTGCAAGTCGCCATTGCCGCAATTCTATGGCATTCTTCCACTACCTATTTCTCAAAGAACAGGTTGCCTCATGTGAGATTGTAAGCTGGTGCACTACTAAACTCCGCCACAAGGGTTACATCATTGCCGGGTAAATGCCGGGTAAACACGGGGGGGGGGGGGATTGCTGAAAATTCATCGGGAGTCACGATCATGCACCAATTAGGGTTCACAGTTTAAACCACGAACTGGACTAAACAAAACCGTTGCGTAGAAGCCCGAGGAAGAGCTGGAGCAATGTGTTCCTGAATTGGGGCCTAACTGGCTTAGCTGACTTGACTAGAAACGCCTTGCTAGTCGCAGCACTAAGTAGTGCTAGTCGGTTCAAACCAATGACGTTTGAGCCTGTCCTTTCGCGTTGGGTCAAAGAGGCCCATGAACTAAGCGGTACGGGAAAAAGAACAAGCCAAAAAACCCAAATAAACAAGGCACGTCTATCTAATGCGCCATTGACCAACCAAAAGGCTCTTTTGGAATCTCCAACAGCATTAGAGCCGTCGCGATATGGTCTAAAATACAACACGTTTTGCCACCTTGTGCCTCTTACGCTAAGCCGAAGCAGCTCTGCTGGGTGGGACGGCTCAGGAACCATCACCAGGGTCGGCGAGGCCAGGAAGAAACGAGGGAAGGACCCCTTAGAATGGAGGTTTTTTAGCAACAAGTCGAGTGGAGGTCGGTTGGATGGATATCTAAGCCGTCAAGTGGCGTAAGAAGGCACCTTGCACTTTACTGGCTTGTCCGGGCTGAAGAGAAGGGAGAGGAGAAGCACCATGGCGAAGGGGGGAGGGGGGGGGGCTTTGGCCTGACCTGGGCTGGGCTGGGCTGAGCTGGCCTGGCTTGGGTTGACATGCCCTGCTACAATGTTAAGACCGGAATGCTGCCGTAATTGATAAGGCCAAGCTACGTTGCCGTGAGCAGAGAAGGGAGGGAAGGAGGGGCGAGGCCTTGCATGTTAGGTTGCCAGGTCAAGGCCTTGGCGTGCTGCTTGCTCTGTTGACGATAATAACTGTGGCCACGGAGAGGCGTCAAGCCCGAGATTCTCCAATACGTGTGTATTATATGCTCCTTCAGCCCGGGAGGAGGTCAAGATTCAAGAGTCGTTCATCCTGCGTCACTTGCCTGGCCTTGTCCCTTCTTTTATCCCCGGAATTCTCACCCCATCACCATCTTCGATGCTCTTTTGACACATGGCCCCCCCCCTCTCCCTGTATCTCTCTAGCTATTTCTTATCCGTCACATGTAAACCTAACCGAAGCCACGGGTCTGTCTTTTCATATTCACATGTATCCAAGATCTGCCGTTCTCGGCGCTTTCTCTAGTGGGCTTCAATCCTTCCAGCCTAGAGAATCCCATTCAAGCTAGGCTAGTGCTGTGCCCATAAGTTCACAGCATGTACACATGTATTTATCGGAGGAACGGAGGAAGGAGGGCTGTCTGTTCAGTCTTTCATGTTGAATATAGAGGAAGTAAAACAGAGAAAGAGCCATGGAGATGTCATGCATTGCAAAAGCGCTAATCCCCAGACCAACACCAGGAGCGAATCACATCTTGATTTTTATTTTACTATTCTTTTTTGCTAGGCTGTCTAGCTTTAGCCTCGATAAACCCACCAGCTCGGGCTGACTTCCTGTCTGGCTCTAATGCTGTCATTAGCTATGTGCCTGAGACCGCCTACGGCTTTTCCTGGCTGTCGCTCCGCTCGGCCTGGCTTCAGACTTGGGGCTTTCTTTCGTGTGGCTGTTAATGATGCTGTTGTTGTGTCTTTTTGAGCGTTCCCATATACCCCCCGTCCCCCCACCCCCATCTTTGTCTTGATTCCTTTATACCAGAAACACAAGAGCCGGCTTACAGGTTACAGGCTGCCCTTATTTTTCTTCCTTGAGTCATCCATGGCTCCCTGGGTTTATTCCCACCATCACCCCCGGCTCCGTTCCCGCCAACTTCTACTGGGCCTCTCCCTTGGGGGGGAAGAGGTTGTGGGTGGTAGCAATAGCCGAGTGGACGGCAGTGTACAAAGGAAAAAGCTGGCTACTTTTAATCCTGTCTGTATCGATGTTTGTATACTTGTTTCTCGTTTTGCGTCGTGTGTTTTGTTCTTTTTCAGCTTAGGTTGACGTTGGGTCAAGAGGTGCGTTGTTATTGTCGTCTGATATTGGGTACATAGTACAGTACATAAATACAGGCCGTAGACACACAATTAAAGGGAAGTGAGGAGACAGTCTGCTGTTTCCACTGCTTATTTACTCTTTTACCCAAGCAGGCTGATTACATGCTATACTGTGTACTTGTCTTGATGTGGAAAAAAAAAGGCGAGGCAAGATTTTAGTAGGGAGAGGGAAGAAAAAGAAAAAAAAAAAGGCCACATAAAATGTATATAAACTGGCCCGATAAAAGGACGAAAAATCACAGAAGAAAGCAGAGAAAAAAAACAGCCCAATCTGTTATTTAATTCTCTTTATCTGTGAGGCGCGAAGAGTAAAAAGCGATCTGCCTTCTTGGGTTGGTCTGATTTTTTGAAGACTTGGTCTTAAAGCGTCGGAGGCAAGGTTAGAAGCGCTACGGCAAGACCATTATGAAAGCCCTTCCTCGACACAAGACCACACCCCCGTTGTTCTTCACCCCAGGGGTGTGCTAAGCTAGAGGGAAAGACAGAAACCTACTTCATAGCATGAAGACTTGACTTAAAGTTATACATATAATCCGCTCGATCCCTCTTCTCCTTCCTCCTTCCATCTGTCTTCATCACGATTCAACAACATCGTTTTCTTTTATCCATCATTTTGCTTTCTCCAGGCACCTACCTACCTACTTATCTACCTACCTACCTACCTATCTGTCTCTTGATCGCGTTCTTGCTGCTGTTTTCCCCTTTCTTTTCCCTTTTTTCTTGTCTTTTCCCTTCGAGGCACATTGAACGGCCTACTGAACCTCTCGTGTTTTTGGAGCTGCGGTCGTTTCTTTCTTGTCCGTTTTGCCCTCCCTCCCCCCATACCCCGTCTTGTGGCTTTGGACCTGAAGAGTTCTTGAGCGCTGCTATCCTTTTCCCGCTGTTGCTGCACGCTCCCAAATCAAAGACAGCCACTTCACCGTCTCATATTTCTGCTCCTTCCCTTTTCTTTTTGTTGTTGTTCTTATCTCTTTCTTCGTCCCTTGTCAGAAGCAACTACCACAATCCATCGGCAGATAAAAAACGACAGCTACTGCATTGGATTGATTTCTCTGCGTACCTGCCTGTCTCGATCGACGCTTTCTAATTCGACTTGGTCTTCGAATCTGATATCGTAACTACCACATCCGGCGCTTTCCTCATCAACAGTCCCGCAATTGACGTCCTCCCTAGAAGTTCCCTCTACGCCCAATCTATTTCGCTGTTATTTTATTATTTTACTTTTTTTTTGTTTTCTTTCTTTTCTTTTCCTTTTTGTGCCTCCCCATAGCAACTATAAGGGAAAAAAAAAGCAAGGACGACGCATATACATATAAACGCCCTTTCCTTGTTCTTCTATTCTCTACGGCAGAACCTTTTCGCCCCCTCTCGCACTACCGGCAACGTTCAGCTTTACGTATACTCTTTTTTTTTTCTTTCTTTTTTTTCTCCCCCGCCGGTCCGCCACTTTCGTCTCCTCGCCTCCCGTCTGCCTTTTATTTCTTTTAAAAGCCCTGCTTGGCTTATAATCCTCCAGTCTTGGAATTTAAGCCTCTTCGACCTCGATAGTCCCTTTTAACTAGAGGAGCAGTTGCAGGCCTTTTTTGACTTGTGTCTGTCCCCCCACCCTCAACCCACCCCGCCGGAAATCCCATAACAAGTATCCATCGTGACCAACAACCACCAACTTAATTCCAGTATGAGGTGAGCCGCGGCGCTCTTCCCATCTGTTTTGCAATGTTGTTTTGCAATGTAATACCGGTGCTGTTTATACTGACTTTTTTATTTTCCTTTTTTTCTTGGTCTGTAGCTTAGCAACTCTTCACTACGACTCTAGCTTCGCCACCATGAGCAACCGCCAATCAGGATACACGCCCTGGCCCCAGAGTACGTTTCAATCTTGCCCTTTCTTCTTCCTTCCTCTTGTTGTTTTCGTCCTCATCTTCGTCTCTATCCTTTGTTTTTTTTGTCCACTATTCCCGTTGTTGCCACCTGCCATCAACAAACGGCGTGCACACCCCCTCCACCTGCTGTATAAACAAGCAACCCATTGCTGACTGGGGTCTTGTTTCCCCTCTACCTGTAGTGCCTCCCTCAAATGATGCATCCCATAGCCATATGATGAACCACCACATCCCCCAGGGCCACGGCAGTCATCACCCACAACAACAACAACAACAACAGCAACAACAGCCCCCCTCTGGTCCTCCCCACACCACTTCGGACTCCAGCATCACCCCGCCTCCCACCACATCGAGATCGGTGACGTCTAGCCCGCCCAGAGCTGGCATGACACCCGAGCAGCGCGAGCTGAAGCGCCAGCAGAACCAGGTTCGCCGTGATAGCAAAACAACGTCGCGGATACGGCGTGCGAACAGCAACCCCTATGGAAATGACATGCACGGCGGCCCTCCCAGCGCTGGGCTTGGGCCTGTTTACTCGGGTAGCCCCGCTGGTGCACCTGCCACTGGTTCCATGCCTATGATGGGTGAAAACTCGGGAGCTCCAATGCAGAGTCCTAGCTACCTGCACCCGTACAGCCCTCCCTTGGCCGAGGGGCAGTCGCATTACCAGTACCAGTCGCCGCATATGTAAGCTTGCATACGCTTCCATGAAATTGCTTTTTCTTGTCTTGTCTTGCTTTTTTTTTGTTTTTTTTATTTATTTATTTTGCGGGTCTAACACAGAAACTCCATTAGGCAATCGACGTATGGTATGCCCATGGACTACTCGGGCTTCCAGCAACATCCTCAGTCTTCATATGCGTGAGTTTTTGTCCCTATGTCGCTTTGTTTCTGTTTCTTCCTGATGGTTTCTGGTCAAACACCAGTCCTATCCCCCTGTCTATCGCCGCTCATCGCTTTGTCTCACCTGCTATGCGCCTCAATCTTGCAGTGTCCCACAAGCTAACATAATACACCCCACCCTCAGTCGTGGCCGTCACCCTCCCCCGTCCAACATTCCTATGGACCCTAATGCCAACATGATGTACGGCGCTGTTCCGTCCATGATGTCGCCTAGCATGCCGCAGCCCTCACCTCACGGGCACAGCCACACCCACAGCGGCCATGTACACCCTCATGGGGCACACCCTCATGCCGTAGCGCCACCTCCGCACATGGGCGCTGCCGAAGCCAACAACAACAACCACGTGCGTGTGGTACAGACGCGGCCCAAGCCTCAATGCTGGGAGCATGGCTGCAACGGCCGTCAGTTCTCGACTTTTAGTAACCTGCTTAGACACCAGCGTGAGAAGAGCGGCCAGGCAGCAAAGGCTACGTGCCCCAACTGTGGCGCCGAGTTTACGCGCACGACGGCGAGAAATGGCCACCTTCTACACGACAAATGCAAAAAGAGAAGCCCCAATCCGCCCGTGCCGAACGGTAGCACTGCGTCTAGCACCAACCAGCCTGCGGGCCAGCCTTCTCAGGCGCAAGTACAGGCTCAGGGCCAGCAGCCCCAGTCGCAGCAGCAGCCTCCTTCTCAGGGCCAGCCGCAGCCGCAGCCTCAGCAGCAGCAGTAGAGTGGTAGCAAAAGCATGTTCTTGCTAGCTTTGGCATTATATCACAGTTAGAATGATCTGCCTCTCTACTATGACATCCACAAATGAAAAAAAAAAAAACTTGTCATGATGCTTATGCAATCTAGTCAGTCGCGTCACCTTTTTCTTACCTTCTTGTCCATGATATCTGGGCTCTTCTACACCCCACCTTCTTTTTTTCTTTTTCTTTTTAACTTGGCGATACACATACATACATCTCTGAGATCTTGATTGCATTGCCAATTTTTTGTACTTTTTCCTTTTCTCGTTTCTCTTAAAATCTTTCCTTTCTATCTTCTCTGACCCTCCATCTCTATCTTTCACCCTCCTAAACTCTCTTTCCTTACCTGGGCGTCTGTATATACATGGGAGGGGTACTTGGCATGTGGCTGCGTTTTATGCTTTCTTCGTTACCCTGCTTAGTTTTGTTATGTTCTGCCTTCTTTTTTTCTGGATTTGTTTTGTACGTGATTTGGGGGCTCGTCGCTGGTGGTGATGGTGTTTTTGTTTTCATTTTATTTTTTTGGTACAAGAAAAATATATTCATACATAAAAAGCCAAAAAGGAAAACCCGGTGTCTTGTCCGTCCGATGCAATCTGCGCGGCTTGAAGCAGGGGCACAACGTGATAGACAAGACACGCTGCAGTACAGGGAGCCTTTGTTTCTTTATTTAACCAAACCGGCCTACTCGGTGTATCAAGAGGTCGAGACGGATATCCGCCTAGGCTGTCGTCCCTACGAGCCCCCCCCCCTCCTCCTGTCGGGGCTTTTGCCATTGGCTTCTTTTATTCCTGATGTATGTCCCGGCTTTCCTCTTGCTATCTGGCATGCGTAGCTATAAATGAAAAAAAAAAGCACGGTGACAGGCCTGCCTCCTTCCCCCCCTCCTCTCTATCCTTTCTCAACCTTTGGGGAAGCTTGTTGAGGTTTAAGTAAGCTCCTTTACTTGCTGCACAGACAGGAGACAGGAAACGAAAATGCGTAGTTGGTGGAAGAGTCAAATAAAAGAGATGAATACGAGTGTACACACATGTGTATGTCTATGCCAGGACGTTTGTGTGCGCGTGTGTATGTGTTATTGTGGTATGTGTGTATGTGCTCCTAGCACAGACTCTTGCAATCGTACCGTTATTGGGTGTAAGGCCGGCATATGTATAGTCTTATCTCTATCTACGCACACAGGGGCCGGCCGCCTGCTCGCTCGTTTGCTGTCTGTGGACAATTGAACAAGCCTTTTGCTATGACGGTTCTACAGGATCTTTGTCCGCACCGTTAGAGCTGCCTTCCGCCCTATTGTCTTGCCCCCCCCCCCCTGCTTTTCTCGCGGTTGCTCTTTGCCACGGCCTTGGATCACAGGCTGGCTACAACGGCAGGCGTAGAAGAAAGTGCAAATGAAAATGCAAGTGGAAATGCAAGTGGAGTCTTGGTTGTCTCTTCGGAACTGTTGATGTCGGTAGCCGTTCCTTGTGGTAGTGTTCCTCTGTGACTGGTTGACGGGCCTCTCTGGCTTTGGCTCTGCTTCTTTCTCTCTTCCTTCCCCCCTTCCTCTCTGTTCCTCTGTTCCTCTCTGTTCCTCTTTCTTCCTCTCCCCTCTTCTCTCACCCTCGTCTCTGGGCTCTCGCCTCTGCTTGTGACTCCAGGACAGCTTGCTTTTGTGTTTTTTTATAAATACTTTTTGCTTGCCTCTTGTGTGGCTCAGAGCTGTAGCGGTGCTACCGTCCGTGACGTGATCATGTTTCTTGTTATTCCGTGTGTTCAGTTTGTAGAGAGCCAATAGTCGGCCGGATGATGGGGAGACAGAAGGTGAGGGGGAGAGTCCTCTCGCTCTTCTCTTTTTTCTCCGTCTCCTCTCTCTACCATCGAACAAAAAAACAGCATCGAGAGAACGTGCCACCCCTCCCCTTGCCACTACTAGCTAGCAACACCCCCTTCTTCATGTTGTCTTTTTTCTTGCCCGCCTCCACTCTTAATGTCTCTATTGGGGTGTGCGTGACCGTGGTTCTTTTTTTCTTTTATTTCCTCTTTGCGGCGGCCCACCCACGCCTGGTGCTCCTCCTATAGACGAGGTCATGTCGTGTTGTCGTGTTATTGCTTTGGTTGCGTTGGTTGATGGTTGATGGTTGTGTGGTTGTGTCGTCATCTGTTCTTAGGCTGGTTAATTTAGGCTGACTCTGCTTCTACGCCATATTGGTCTGCACGAATGACAACCGTTGTGAGTAGAAGCGGTGAGCAGCAATGTACTTACTTCTACAGTGGCAGGCCAAACCGGCTCGAATCGACCCAAATCAGGGCCAAATGATGCCCTCTGGCCTTGTCCTGTCTTGGCTTCGCTTTGGTCTCCGCTTCAATGTGATCTGTGCCCATTTTCCCATTCTCGCCGTGATGCTGATGCACAAACATAAGGATAGGTAAGAAAGTAAGAAGGCAAGAAAGGAGAATATCGACATGTTCATAGCACCTTTGTTATTTTCTCTCTTTTCCCTTTTTTCTTTTTTCCCTCCTGTGCTTGTTGGTGCTCAAGAGGCCGTCCCGCTTCCTACAAAGATGCTTTGGCCTGGCAGAGCCCACAACCGGCATGGCCTGAAGGGGAGGAAGGGAGAAAGGGAGAAAGGGAGAAAGGGAATAAAAAGGATAGCTCGGGCTAAGTATCGGGTTCTCCCTTACACTGTAGAAACTGCCTGTGTTGTTGTTGTTTTTGTTGAGCAAAGGCTTGGGCTGCTGGCTCGTCCGTTTCTTTCTTTCCGTGCTGTTATGCTGTTGGTATAGGACTAAGTGGGCTTTCTACGTTCTGCTGTACGCAGTCTTAGTTGGCCTCAGCTGGCTACGTCTTAGTGGTCCTTGAAGATTCTATCAGAAGGGCTGGGGAGTACGGCGATGACAAGGACTCCTCTCAGAATCCTCTAATGTTGCTGTTAAGGATTGAACAAGGCCTATTTTGCCGACATACAGCACATTATAGTAGACCCATTCGTGCCATAGCAGCATACAGCTAGTGCATATATCAGAGGTCCAAACTAGCTGGAAGCGAGGCTCCTCGCTCCTCGCTCCTCGCTCCTCGCCCCTCACCCCATGTCCTGGAATCTGCGAAGGATTCTCTACTAACAGTCAGGCTAAGCACTGCCTTACTTGGTCCCAATACAAGTCGTCCTTTATCGTAGATATGTTGCTACTGAGTAGCCAAACTCCGCTTGATCTGCCGCCTAGGCCAAGAACAACTCGCTTCAAAGTCTCTGGCGATGAGGCTGGAACTAGAGCCCAATAGCGACTACCGCCCCTTGCTATAGCATTTCCTTTGGTCTCTCGCTTAGTCTCTCACCCAGTCTATCCTTGGAGGCCAGGCGTGTATAGGGAGGGGGGCTGCCTTGGAGGTACTTGCTGATGGTCTTCCAATCGCCCAGCCCGGTTTTATCATTAGTTCCTGCTCCTGGCTGTGTCCACGTAAGAAAGTGGGCGAGGAGCAAGACAAGGACCGAGGAGATAGTAGCGTCGCTACTGAAAACAGCTATTTAGACAGGAGTGCAACTGGGAAAACAGAGAGGATAGAGAGCGAGAGCCCGAGGTTCGTGACGTCCAGACTAACCCCTCATTCGTGAATTTGTAGACGGGGCTGGGAAGCAGACTACAGATGGTCTCGCTTTTATTTCGAGCTATTCCATGTACACAGTATACAAGGCCGCAAAATATTAGAGCGCGTATCGGTCAATGGCTTTGGGCTTACGGATTGTAATGTGGTGTTGTGTAGGCTTGTGCTGCCCTTCAAATGCCTGGTGTTAGGGCCATGACTGGGGAGATGGATGGGCTGTCCGAGAAATGGCACCACCGCGATGTGGTACGCCAGGGCTTTCTATCCTGCTCTATCCTTCCTCTTTTTATAGCGATACTCGCTAATCACTAGCCATAGCCCGCAGCAAAAATGCGAGCTTAGCTCGTCAATATGTAGATGAGACTTCCGTTGAGCTCTTGCGAAGCTTGCCATGTCGCCCCTCGTTTGCTTCCTCTATCCGCTGTTTCCCTTCTACTTCCATTTTGCCCTTGCCCTTCAGCCTCTCCTTCTTCTTCGAACGCGTTATTGCTGTCCTCGAGACAAGTCTTCCAGTCTCCAGAGCGACCTCGTGTATGAACTATAACGTTGTGGCTGGGCGTAAATGCTAGCAGCCGCAGTTTGTCTCGATCTACGGTGTACGTTCCCACTTGTCACTTGTCATTTGGGCTGTTTCACTGGATAGTTGGACATGGCGAGTTGCCTCTGCTTGATTTGAGCCATGATGTGGTGTCGGATAAAGACATTTGTTTCCTTCTGCGTAAACAACTGGTAGTTCCTTTCTTCGCATGGCCCATCTTAATCCCATCTTACTTATCGAGCTTGGCTTAGCCGAAACAAGGATAAACGACGGCTATTAGCTGGGATCCAGGACGTAGTGAGGGCTATCGCCATCAACAATGGGCTAGCCTTCCCCAAAGCCGCCCACTTAGCAACAGCATGGCGATATGGAAATAGGCAAGCAAAGAAAAACGGTGAAGCCTAGTATTCAAAAGTCCCTCCTACACCTCCGCTTCCTCCTCTTCTTGAATGCAGTGCTTGGGTCAGCCCAGCCCTTTCTTTATCCTAGTGGCAGCGTCACAGCATGGCGTCTGTGTTTTTCCCTCCTCCGACAGCATGATCGCAGCAGGTTGCCGCGATGTGAAGCTCTGGAGGGAGGCATGGCCGGCTTCACTACCGGCTTCATAGTTACCCTCACTCGGGAATCTGTAGAAATCCATGGCAACGGCGTGGCTTCTGTGTTCTATTGTCAAGCCTGAAGACTTGAGGGAAAGCATAAGGTACAGCTACAGCTTTAGTTGGAGCCCTAGCCAGTGCAGTCAAGCAACATGTAACAAAAGCCAATGCGGAACACCTATGTTTGCTGCATTTTGTTCTGGATTGCTTGTTGCTTGTATGTGTCTGCTGCCTGTCTCACAGCAGCAGTTCTCTCTAGCACTGATGCAGACAGGCTTGGTTGTGAGACTGGGCGTGAGACAGTAGGGCCTAGCAAAGCTGATGGCGAAACAGCAAACAGGCCTCTCTGTATTGTGTGTATGAATATATGAATAAAGTGATGTAGTCTTATCATGGCAACTTACTATACGTGCATGCATACATATACACGCACACACACATACGCACATGCACATACATAGCAGCCAAAGAAACAACACCAGCTTCGACCCAGCCGGCCCAGAGGTAATCGTTCTTGGCGCTTGAGTTTTCTTCTGTGATTTCTTTCTTTCTCTGCCGTTTCCTTGTCCTCCCATTAGCCCACATCTTCTTGCACCCGTCTTTGCAGACCGCCTTCACGTGTGTGTACAAGCACAGCCAAAAAGGCATGCAAGCAAGCGAGAGAGAGTCCAGCCACGACGCACCATGTGTTGCTGTGTTGCTGTGCCATGTATGCGTACAGGAGAGAGAGAAAGAGAGGGAAAGAGAGGGAGAGGGTATACATGGGTGCAATTCTTGCGATTAATTCTATTTTTTTCTTGGAAAAGAAAACTGGAAAAAAAAAGGGGATTGATTGCCTGTGTTCCGCTCATTTTATACTTCCCTTGGGCCATTCTTGCTCCTGTTAATTCTGTTTCTTATAGAACAGAGGTTCTCTAACGGTGAGGGTACACATGCGCACACAGGAACTACTGACCTGACCTCCTCCCCTCTCTCTTCAGAAGCCAATCACTGTGTCTCACTCTCTGTCTCACTGAGTGTCCCCCTTTGACAAGTAAGTAGAAACAACAGCGTCTCACTACACTGGGAGAAGTGAGGTGAGATGAGGGAAAGAGGGGGGTCTGGCACTTTTGGACGCTGCACAAGAAGCTAAACTTGACTGTGTTCTTATTTTGTAGCGTGCTTTTTGCTTGCTGTGATGCTTCTTGTTGTTTTTATTATGCATGTTGCTCTGTCCACCGACTTGACTTGGCCTTCTTACTTCGGGCTCTTCTGGTTTCGTCTCAGCCACTGGCTCTTCTGCATTCCTGATATGCAGATATCGCCAAGTGCCCTATTCTTCTATGCAGAATAGCCAAGGCTTATACGTACATGGTTCGGATATCACATGGATACCTTTGCCCATGGGAGTCGCCCATTGGCCAGCAGCAGCAGCAGCAGCAAAATAGCAGTCGGAATTAGCGCAAGTCGGGGTCACAACCCCCTCCCAAAGGTGCCTATGGCTGGCGAATGATGTCGAGCGCGTTATAATGGAATATGCATGCACAGCACACACGCTAATTCGACAATCAGCAATTATATCCTAGACTTACTTGGCCGAAGTGGCAATTAGGACCAGGCACTCAGAGCTGCTAGGCCACTGTAAAGGCCATTCAAGTCTCCCCCTGTCTTAGCAGCGTCCTGTTTACGGACTCGACAAAGAAGAAAGAGGCGTGAGAAGCTAACCATGGACGCCTAAGAGCGAAAACGAAAGTGGGGGAGGGGGGATTGGGAATGAGAGCGGGGGCGGGCAGGCGTTGTGATGTGATAGATCTTATTCTAGCATCCTGGTAAATCAAGCTCAAAAAGAGAACGAGCCAAGAGGGATATTAAGAGGCCAAGGCCGGCCAACAGCGTGTCTTCAAGAGGATTGCCCACTACCCCATGTATCCATGTTAGACTTGGGCCTTTGTTTTGCCGTTGCTGGGGTTGTTGAAAATTTGGGAGTGGCTGATTAGAAAGAAAGCTATATGAAGCCGGGGGAATATTTTCTTGAGGGAAGCAAAGGGCCGGGTTCTAGGATCGTAGGTTGATCCAAAGGAGGAGAGATATGAGGCCAAGGCCAAAGACAAAAGAGGGGTGCCAGGAAAAAACCGCAAAAAAAGGAAGCTCCCCACCAAGCTTCATCATTTCGGCCCTGCGTAATATGCTTTCTTTCTCGGCTTCAGTGGGGTGATTTTATACCAGACATTGCTTGCGGCCAGAGCTAGGTGGTTTGGCAAGCGATCGTGATGATAGTCAGGGCATCTCAGACGGACGTCCTATCTTGCGTGGCATAACTCCTGCTCCCACCCCTTGACCTTGATTCGGTTGTCCTCAAAGTTTTGTTGATTCCCAATGGGATCAGCTCCTGTATTGGCCTGTCCCCTTCTTTTCATGAAACGGGGCAAAGCAGATCAACCTTCTCACCAACTTTTGTTTCCGGAATTCGCCATTAGAGCCACCTTGCCTGGCTGTGTAGATGGGTGTATTTGTATCGTTTCCTTCCCTCTTCACACTGTTCTGGATCCTAGTGTAATAGGCCACCTTGAGATTTGGACAGCGCATATCTGCGCTAACTAGCCCAAGGCCAGGACATCGTAGCCTTGAGGATAGAAAGACCGAGATGGTTTTCGATAACTCTAACCCTAAAAGCATTAGTAAAAGACACAAACAAGCAGAAGAGAACGACGGTGGGAATCCTGTGGGAGCACCGCCATGCTGCTCTTGTCCATATTAGCATCCAAAACAAAGGATCACCAACCTCATCGTCGCTTCTTTCAACCAGTGATCAGGCCATTAACCCCGTGAAATAGCAGAAGTCAAATGTACAGACGACAGCAGCGCCAGTGAGGGTGTGGAAGGAAACCAGTGAAGCCATGATTGAACCCGTGTAGTTGCGCATGATTTCGTTTTCCTGTAATCCGATAGATTCGCAGGTTGCCGACTAAATGCGAAGAAGAATGGTGTGTAATCGGATTCCTTGTAGGTTACTAGTTGAAGCCTGAATGAGGCCTGGCGGGGGATGGTTGGAAAAGGCTAGGGTTCGGTGTGACATCACGTAGATGGATTAGTCATCAACGCTAACTCGGTGAGTTCGGTAAGAGCACCTCGGTCAAACGCGCTCTCAAAACAAATGGCCCTAAGGCTTCAACATCGGACTACGACAGACCATTCGCGCTATACGCCACCCCTCCACCTCCCAAATTCCCATTACAATTGGGCCCTGCTTGCATTCCTGGCTGTTTTGTTGTGCAGGCCAATAAGAGCATATTGCTATTTAACTCGGCTGTCCTGGAATTTCTGCGTCTTGCCTGGCGATATTGGGCTTGGTCCACCAGTCTACTTTGTGAACATGAGTCAAGCTTGGGCGCTGCAGCGCCATGCCATATTCAATTCCGTCTTCCCAAACGATGCCCTCCGTGCCAATGAAACTGTCCTACCATTACGCACTTCCCCAAGGAAGCAGTCTGGCTCGTTGGCTGTGCACGGCGATTCGGTAACAGCAGACCAGCGTCAGTGGTCGGCTGCCTGGCATCATGTCACGGCTCTGCTTAAACTCCCCGATAGCCTCACAAACCAAAATGACGTCCCCTCTGGCAATGATTTCGATGCTGCCCTCTGCATAGTCCTCAATTCCGAACGGGAAGTCCCATACGCAACCAAGAAGGATGACCTCATTGCGTGGTATACCAAGCAAGTGTATTACCACTACACGCAAAGTGTGAAACCTGCTCTGGGCCTAGATCTGGGCCAAGGGGATGATGAAGCTTACTTCTTGAGCGCAATAAATACGCTGGAAACTGCCGCACAGTTGTACCTGCTCAGGGCCGAACCTATATTTAAAGGCATGGATGGCATCCGGGCACATGAAACTCGCGTGCGGCTTTTGCGTGAGATTCGTGGCCTGATTTCTAGCTCACAGACCGAATATTTCCACGAGGTCATGGTGTCGCTTCTCAAGTGTTATACGCATGCCGTCCTGCTTGGGGAAGACAACACTGGGCTGGATGACCGGGTCAGATTTCTGGCTCTAGTAGACTCACTGCAAAGCATCGGGCTTACGGATCGGCGGTTTGAAGTTACGTTTGCAGCGGCCATGAACGAGGCTCTCAAGGCGCACATTGAGATGGCATACAACAACATATTTACTCAGCAACTTGATGTTGGCCACGTGCTTAGTGCTAACAACACGGCATGGAACAACCGCAAGGTGATGGTTTCTCAGAATATTTCCACTCTGTACTCATGGATTGAGGATACATTTTCCTCGTTAGCAGTTGAGGTTATGGGCAAGCTGGGCCGGCCAATTACGTCGTCACATGTAATTGCTTGGAAGGACAGCGCATTATGCATCCTGGCTAACCTGCGCAGTAGCCAGCTATACGACATTGTGCTTCACTGGCCTGATAGTCGTGGCGGCCTTCTTGATCTCAAGTCATGTGTGACCACCACTTCACAAAGAAGCCACCTCACGTCTGTATTCTCCCGCAATCTCGAACGCCGGCTATTGCATCCGGGAAGCTCAACTCTTCACATCCTCCAGGTCTATATATCCATCATTCGCACTTTCCATGCACTTGACAGCTCCAAGGTCCTCCTAGACCGCGTGGTTCCATCTCTACAGCTCTATTTGTGTCAAAGGGTCGATGCTATACGGATTGTTGTGATGGGCATGCTCTCTAACCCTCATGATGTAGGTACCGAGGCAGGCAATGGGAGGCTTGCGGAGCTGGCTGCCATTCTCAACTCGACCTCGCAGGCTAAACGCCCAGTACTTGACGACGAAGACCAAGACTGGGACGACATGGACTGGAACCCGGCTCCCATCGATGCAGCCGCCAACTTCAAACGGCCTCGGTCAGAAGACATTATTGGGACGTTGATTAGTGCGCTAGGATCTCAAGAAATGTTTATCAAAGAGTTCCATGTCATTGTTGCCGAACGGCTTCTTTCCGTGTCCAGCGATCTACAGCAGGAGGTAAAGGTGCTCAATCTACTCAAGAGACGCTACGGAGACACAGCTTTGCAGCACTGCGATGTCATGCTCCGCGATATAATCGAGTCCAAGAAACTGGATGGTTTGGTCACGAGTGCTGTAAAAGGCACAGACCTGTCGCGTGACAGATGCACACTGCCACAGTGCTCAGCCAAAATTCTGTCGAGATTATACTGGCCGAATATTGAACGTGAGCATTTTCTCGTTCCAGAATGTGTAGGCCAAGCACAGAGACAATACTCCGAAAACTACAGGCATATCAAGTCATCCAGGAAGCTCACCTGGCTCGATCATATGGGAACCGCAACAGTGGAGCTTGAGCTTGGAAGCCGCACAGTCGTGGTTGAGTGTAAGACATATGTGGCTACTGTCATCTACGCGTTTGGTGATGAGTCTCAAGCTCAAGACAGCGGTAGGGCAGAGGACAGTCGCCCGATAGAGCTGACGGTTGATGATCTCGAAATCAAGCTACAAATGGACACCGACTACATTGAAGAGGCACTTGCCTTTTGGGTCAAACACAAAGTCCTTCGCCAAGTCTCTGATGGGGCCTACGTTGTTACTGAGCGTGAAGAGGGGAACACAGACGGGCAAACAGTAGACTCTACTGCAGAGGATGGCGGCATTAGCGATGGTAGCAAGAAGCTCTCGTCTGCACACGGCGAGAAAGGGCCCATTTATTGGCAGTTTATTGTTGGTATGCTGACCAACTCGCCAACGGCAATGCCGCTGCCTCGCATGGCGATGATGATGCGTATGTTGATTCCTGGCGGGTTTGCATGGACAGATGAGCAGTTTCAGGAGTTTATGGCCGAGAAAGTTGAGGCAGGCGAGGCAGAGCTGGTTGGGGGGAAATATCGCCTAGTTAAAAAGTGAGGGTGGGTATTAAAATCATGGGGGGGGGGGCCGACGGACGGCGCTAAGGATAGAAGAAAAGACGATACTCTCGTGTTTCTGTTTCTTGCAAAGGGCTGGCTACCTGGATAGCCATGTCATGATATTATTAATGCATTCAATGACGCAAGGCGAAGGGGCTTGACTTTCGGGGTGGTTTTTTTTTGTTGGAAATCCAGTGCAATTATTTGCACTTGGCAGTTTTTGTTCTTATCTCCTTTTTCTCTTGGTGGCGGAGTTTTGGCGGTCTATGCAAGTCTGTAGACGAAGGCTAGGAGGCCCTGGGGCGATTTGTAGAAGAGGGTCTGGAACGACAGCATCTATGACGTAGCAAAGCATTTTGCACAGACGACGGCCAAAGCAAGTGGGGTGGATCAAGACCGATAGAGAAGTAGGTTGCCCGTAATATACTACATGTAGGGTACGGTAGCATGAGTATGTACGTAGTTGCAGCAGTATGTATATACAAAAGTTACGTCTTCGGACATAGTCGGTTGTTTCGTGCGTCTTTGGGTCTCTGGGCCGTTAGGCCCCTTTCCTCACGGCCTAGCCTGCTTTGAGTTGGCTTGCTCAGTTGTTCGGCGTGGGTGCAGAGTCACGAGGATTCGAACATGGATATGAAACGTGGGTTGAGAAGTTTGGCGGAGGATGAAAGCACGTCTGGCCGAGGATATGAGGAAAGGCCATCAGGCGGCCATGAGACAACTTTGAATATTAAACGGGAGGGAGGAGGGGGATTTCCTTCTTATCAGGCCGAGAATTGTCAAGTTGACGATGAGTCTAATACAGTGTTGTTTGGTCCCCTTCCTCCCTTGTCTCCTAATCCTTGCGATTATAGGATAGAGAAGAAGTTTAAAGGGCAGGTGCTATGGGGGCGGCCTTTATTTCTACCGATTATTTCCTTGTCGCGCGAGTTGTGTGGGATCGGTAGGGGGATGTTGGGGAAAGGAACCAAGACAGGAGTCCTGCTTTGCTATGGTGGTTTTGTTGGGCGGAGCGAAAAGAGAAAGCTGTAGCCGGCAACGGAAAACGATGGAAGATAAAAGCAAGAGTAAAAGGGACAGGGAAGTGAAATAGTACGAAGCTGACAGTAAAAGCGGTGGGCGCATGGAGTGGAGGATAAGCGGGGAAAAAATGGATAAAGAGAACTTGTGGACGAAAATGGCAACAGGTTACGAGAAGAAATACAAATATGTGCATACAGCAGCAAGAGGAGGCAGAAAAGGCAGGCGCGCACTACAAAGTCTCTCCTGAGCAGACAGAAACAAATGCTTAGCTGTTCGTTTGTAGCAGCATGTGATGCCTCCCTTGGCGAATTTATCCCATGGCCCGTCTCCGCCTCCCTCGTTTTCTTTTCTACGTAGGCCATTTGTTTTATTTATTTTTATCGTTTGCACACTTGCCGTACAACAGCCATTTATTCTCTCATTCTCATTCGCAAAATTTGCATGTCAAGCTGCTATGGGCAAGAGCAAGAAATCGTAGGACAAAGGGGTGCGAATCGCACAGGACAACCCAGTGTGGATATCCATCTTATAAAGGGCATGTGCGCCTGTCTGTATGATGTGCCTGCCGTCTTTCTCTGCTGTCTGTCCATGTGAATCAGATCAGAGTCTGACAAAAAAGGCACTTTCTGTTTCCAAGCTTGGAAATACGTACGTACGTACACCTGTATACATGCAGCAGGACAACCTGCTGCTAACCTCTATAGGCCCTTTTAACCCAGCAGCGAGGGTTAGGTGCGTCCGGATTTTTCTCTTTCGGTCTTTTGGAAGAAGCAAGGCGATCTGCTTTTTGCTTATATTATCTTTGTTTCTACGGTTTTTATTGCGGGTATGTTATCCCTGGTCATATCATGCCTACGCACGTATGCAGATACAGGCATTTTCCCATCCCAAAGACTGTGTACGTCCTCGTGCGCATGTATCTATCTACGCTGGCACTGCGTGTATGTACATACATATTGGGACTCCTACGGTCTCTCCATACCCCTCCCCCGCCCGCATATACTCCAGGTCGATAGGCCTTGTTCCTGCGAGAAGCAAGCTCCCATAGCGCCTATCCAAATTCTATTTGCGGGATTGAGGCCGAGCTGCTGAGCACAGGAGACACGTGAGGCCGGTATAGCATGCCGTAACCTACATATATACATACATACACACACATCATATGCATACACACTGAGGTACATAACTTACCATGCCGGTGCATACACAATTGCGTATGTTTTTCTACGAACAATGGAAGGGCCAATACCTGCGCATGTGCTTTCGCACACGCCCGAATATATAACCAAGTAACACACACGCCGCTCTGGCACATAACTCTCCTTACACTTGCGCATACTTCCTATTTTCATCCACCCGTTTGTAGGCTGTTTGTGCTGATGCATTGGAAGTTGTAGCGGCAGTTTGTTTTGTCGTGCAACAGGTCTCCCATCAAGTGAGTGAACAGCAAGACAAGCTCAGAATAGTCAGAAGCCACTATATATATATACCCTTATCCTCCCTGCCACATTCTTCTACCATCGATTCTCGCTATACTGTCATAGTCCCGCTATGTCTCGGCTGTACTTATGTATACATATGACCGTGTGAGACGCTGCGGGAGCAAGACAGAGAACGACAGAAAAAAAAAAAAAAGAGGACAAATTCGAAATAAACAGGCAAGGCCCCATCCAGCAGGGCAGCCAGCATATGGTCATTATTAACAAGGGATGGTGGCTAGCCAGGTTTGGCCTTTGGGCTGCAAAAAGAAAAGCAAAGCAAAAACTGAAAGAAAAAAAATCACATAGGGCCTCTTCCCTCCCTTTCTTCCTGTGTCGCAAAGGCCTTTGTGGCTGGCTGCAGCTCGTTGCTTCGTAGTCCGTGTCTTGGTCTTGGTCTGGGTCTGGGTCTGGGTCTGGGTCGTCCTGTTTTCTTCTTTTGCTACAGGATTCGGATATTTCCCTGCAATTGTCTTGTCCTAGATGCTGGCTTTCCTTCTTGTCAGGCGCCTTCGTCATTGGTTGGCTCAAGGAAGCTGGCTATGCGTGCCTTGACGCCCGAGGCATCTCATGGACCTTCTGTTATTTTTGTTTTTCTCTTCCCTGTTCTCTTTCTCTTTCCCCGTTTTGCTCAGCCAGCTCTCTTCAGATGCGTTGTCACTTGCTCATAGCCAAGTGGGCTATTCAGTACACCGAGACACACATACATGCGTATGAAATCGCATGTGTACTCCTCCCCTCGCCCGCTATACCCATAGTTTGCCACGATCAAAGAGCCACGCACAAGGCGTGAAGTGAAGCACAGTAACAAGCAGCCTCTCCTATTTCTTTTAGCACACGCACTTCATCCTCCTCTTGTGTCCTTTCCCAAGCGAATGTGGCAGTCTCATTGGCTGAAACTGCTTTATACCCTTGTCCCTTGCTTTTATATTTTATTTATTTACCTAAGCCTGCCTACCTTACTTATTCTTTCGTGTCTTTTCGCCCTCGCCTCAATATGACCAAGTGGATTTTACATCCAACACCGGGCGGAAAACAGCATGAATCACGTACACAACAACGGCATTGGCCTTGTCTCTCATCGCACCTGGATATTATTGCAGCCATTTATTGTGACTTCAGTCCTTCGCGGCCCAACTTTTGGGCTCCCCCCC
>NETT01000008.1:66419-94626 GCA_003449175.1 Ceratocystis smalleyi | reverse complement strand
TGCCACGCCACACCGTGGCATCATAGGGTTAAATGTGTCAGCGATAAGGGTACGCGAAAAGAGAAGGGAGGACGCAGCGATCAATCTGCGACAATGGCAATCACAAGCTAAAACCCTGCTCTACTCTCTTTTTGCCATGTCAACCAGCCTTGACAGCACACCAACTAGCCTAGTTGACACCCTATTTAGCTCCGCACGATGCGCTACCGCGTGTGTTAGTAGTGTGTTTCTAGGCGACAGCTCACGCTAAAACTTGGCCGATTGTCCAACCGTGACGACAAGTAAACAAATGCATACAGCCACTTTCAAAGTTCCTGCAATTGGAGCTGCCGAGGTGGACGAATAAATTCGCAGGCTGGGAACTTGTCTTTGGGTAACTGAGGATGGGGGGGGCTGTGGAGTTCTAACTGGCTCAGTCTGCATTTTACAAGGATGTTGGTCTTTATTTTCCAGCCCCCCTAGGAAAGTAGACAAGACACGGACACGGACACGACACGACAGGAAGTTGAGAAGTGGGCGAATGAAAACACAGAGATGCAGCAGGAAGGAGGGACGGCTTCCAGGAAGCCGCAACCTCCCAGGGAGGAGGGGAAGGCGATGCTAGGTGTGACCGCTATCTGCATTCTGGACCCTTCTGCATATTCCGTCTGTCCTTTGTAGCTCTTGGTACACGTGTGTAGTACTTGGTATGTACAGGTACAGGGATAGTACGCAGGCAACGATACTGTTATTTGCTGCTGGCTGGAGGGAGGAAAGAAGTAGTAGCAAGGCAAGACCGACCCGTTCTTGCCCTTTCCATGTTCCTTTGACGATTTGCACCAATTAACGCACAAGCCATATGGCCAATTAGACTTTCTTCTCTTATTTCTCCTCTTATTCTTCCCATTTACTTGCCTGTTTTTTAAATTCTTTTTTTATTCTTTTTTCTTTGTCCTAACTACACCTGACCGTGTTGTTTGCTGGGTCCAAAAGAGTGCGTGTCTTCATCTGCCGCCGACTTTTAATCCCTTCTTTATCTCCTCCATAATATTTTCTGCATTGTCCATCTCATACGCGACCCCCAAATCCAGTCACGCTCTTTTGGGTTGGTGATATTTGGGCATCTTTTTCTGGCTGCTCTATCTTGTTTCCTCCTCCCAGAAGGTGCAAGGTGCCAGCAAGTTGAGTGTCTCATTTTGCGCCGGCCTGTATATGCGTCCGTTCATGCCCGTTGTTTTTTTTCTCAATGGACTACATCCCGCTTTGAGGTCTTGGCTAGACGATTTTTTAATCTTGACTCTATTCTTCGCACCTGCACACGATCAGGCCCTCCATCAACCTTAGCGCTACGCGTAAACAGACATCATTACCACACGCACACATCCATCCGCACACATCCATCCGCACACATATCCATTCCGACCCCCCCCATCAATATTAGGCGTGAAGCTACAGCCGTTATCGTCCTCCGACCGCTTTTGTCGCCATGAGCTCTCACCGAAAGAGTATCGACTCGATTCCTCGAGGTCGAACAACCAAACGAGACCAGCGCAAGTACAGCGGTAGTGAGACTACAGCCCAGATGGCACCCGCCACCGGTGCCTCGAGCTCTGCAACGGCTCCTATTCCTGCTTTTCCGCCTTACGGCTACCCCCAACCCCAACAGCCTTCTCGTTCTTCCTACGGCAATGCCCCACCTCCCCAGAAGTCAGCTATCCAGCAGCAACCACTACCCCCCGCACCGCAGCTTGGGTCCTCCCCCCCGTTGCCTAAATCTCTGACCCAGAATCCGCTTGCCCAACAGTCATCGCGACAGCCCCCTCCGCCAGGCCCTCAACAGCCTCATCCTACACACCAGCAACCGCCTATGCCGTATCCATATCCCCAACCGTTTCCCGACCCTCGATTACAAGGCTTCCCCGGCGCGCCGCCACCGCCTGGCTTCGTCCCCGCGGCTGCCCAGTTTCCTCAACCATTCCAATACATACCGTACCCGCCCCAGAATTATGGCGTGCCGCCCCCTTTTGCGACGGTCTCTGCTCATGCTGTTACGCCGCACCACCTCCAGTCGCCTTACTCGGCAGTCCCTCCAAACGTGTACCCCCCTCCGCCTTCGCTTCAGACCGGAAGTCAAACTATCACCCCACAAGCCCGACCGCCCACGGCGCCCGAATCAAAGAAGCCCCGCCGACCAAGATCACGCAACTCGAACTCTTCGGGATCATCAACTTCATCCTCGCTGTTGAATGTTTCTCGCGTCCCCCCCCCTAAAGGAGCACCCACGGAAAAGGGCTTCTTCAAGCGCCTCTTCACTGCGGGCTCTCAAAAGAAGGCCCGTCGCCGCCGTCGCAGCCGAAGACGTCGTAATGTTGCCGGAATGCCGAATTCTTCCTCTTCGTCTCTGAACTCGGATCTTGCTTACGGCTACGGATATGTCGATCGGTCATCCGAGTCATCTGGCTCTGAATCTGACACCACCAGACAAACGCACCACCCGCAATACATGTACCCCAGTATCCCATATGTGGCATCCCCTTACGCACCCCATATGTACTATGCCCCGTATCCCATTCCAGCCCCCCTACCTAGCCAGCCCCCCTACGGCCATTCGCGGCATCCGTCCGACTCGACCAGTCACACACATGCTGGGCCTGCTATGGCTGCTGGCGCTGTTGCAGGTGCGGTTGGCGGAGTCATGTTAAATCACCTCACATCTACTTCTGCATCTACTACGATTGGCAATCAACAACGCTCCGGTGGCTCGACGCCGAAAGCAAAGAAGCCCAAAGACAAAAAGGGCAAGGAAAAAGCAAGACCCATGTCTGGCGATGGTCGCAAAACATCGAATGATCCATCTCGGATTGATGGCAAGCTTGTGGGTCTCCAGAAACAAATAGAAAACTTACTTACAGCTACACAGGAGTATGATAGCGCCACTAGCCAGCGGAGGGAGCTTCTCCGAAATGGAAACAAAGGCGTGAAATCTAAGGGGAAGATTTCTGCGCATTTAACTCGCCCATATGAAGATTCCAATTCTGAGTGGGAAGACGCCAATGAATCTGACTCTGAATCTGACTCTGACACTGGATCCGCCTCTTCGTCAGATGGCCTCGCATACGGCCATGTTATCCCAGTCCCAGTGAAGACATCGACTCAGGCATACAACACTCGCGGATCTGAGCTCCCCTACTATTCTCACAGCAACAATCCTTCCAACCAGGCCGGGTTTAAGCGCACATCGACCCAATTCTCCTACTCACAGTCTGCATTATCTTCGAATGTCAATGTTCCGTTGCAGCAACCGAGACCGACTCATCCTCTTGGCGGCAGCAGTATTTTCGACCTCCGGTCACCCCCGGAAAACAAACCGTCACGTGCAGGCACGAGCAGTAAAATCGCCCCGATTGGAATTGTGACTGGGACTATAGGAGCTACCCTTGCTGCTAAAGCTTTTTCTGAGTCTCAGGAAGCTAAAAAGAAAGCTGCTACACACTCTTCATACGAGAGTAGCAAGGCCGAAAATTCCTTTTCCGTTTATGGCCGACATGAAGTCGAAGGGCGTGGGCGACCTTGTTCCTCTGGCAAAGAAAACGCCGTAGAGTCCCAACATGTCTTGGAAAGACCCCAACCTCACACTGTCAAGTACGACACACATGCCGAACTTGCGTCAAAAGCATCGGGAAAGGTCACCCGCTCCACAGATTCCCGCATGAATCCATTCCAGTATCAAGTTGCCTATGATGCATTCAAGACTCCCCATTCATCACCTCATCAGGCACCGAATCGACATGTACAGGAAAAGGATACTGCGAGTAAAACGAAACTAGCCGCAGCTGTAATTGCCCCTGCAGCTGCTGTTGCGACTGCGACCTACTTGCTCTCCGATAGCCAGTCCTCCACGGCAAAGAAGCAGACTAGAGTCGAAGAGGCCAACACCACAGAGCGTTCAACAGAGGTTCCTGCTTTGCCGCCTCGGATTGTTTCAAAGCCTGAAGGGCAGGGCTTGGCTGGCTATAAAACGAGCCATGCGCCTGAAGCTATTCGATATCCCCTCAAATCTGCAATGAAGGGAGGGACAGCGATGTCTGCGTCACGAAGCTCTACGCCCTCACCACGGGCCGTAAGTATAGCGCCCCCGCCTTCTTCTCGTGAAGTAAAAGAACGCACTGAGACGACGTCCTTGGCATGCGTAACGGAGCACCTGGAGAAAAAAAGTGAGCGTACCACACAGGAGCTTCATGAACGTGACGTTCGCACAGCTCAGGAAGAGGCTAAGAGAATAAAGGCTGAGCGTGCGGCTCAAGAGGCTCATGACCTCGAAGTCGGGATAGTTCTTGAGGAAGAAGAGAGACTTAAAGCTGCACGACGGGCTGAGCAGGCGGCTCACGAAGCACTTGTTGCTGAGAGGCAAGCTAAAGAGGTGCGTGATCGTGAAGCTCAAGAAAGAGCCGAACGGGCCGAGGCTAGTAGAAGAGCAAAGGAAGCCCATGACCGCGAAGCTTGTAGAAAGGCCGAAAAAGTTGAGGCTGAAAGAATAGCCAAAGAAACCCGCGATCGCGAAGCCAAGGAGAGGGCAGAACTCCTTGAAGCCGAACGAGCGGTTAATGAGGCTGCTGCTAAAAAGGCTGCCCGGGAAGCTCGTGATCGCGAGGCTCGCGTTGCCTTAGAAGAGGCACGGAAGGCCGAATGTCTTCGCGAGAAAATGGAGGCTGAAAGAATAGCCATCGAAGCGGAAAGGGCTACCCAGAGAGCTCGCGAAGCTGAGGAAGCTACCGCCAAGAGGGCGGCTCAGGAAGCCCTTGAAGCCGAAAGAGCTGCTGAAGAAGCCCGCATGATTCAAGAGGAGGAGGCGAGAGCAGCTCGTGAGCTACTCTCTCGTCAGAGGGAATTGGAGACTGAACGTGCGGCAGAGGAGGCAAGGTTGAACCAGGAACGCGAGACCAAAAGAGCCCAAGAAGCTCTGGCAGCACAGCAAGCAATCGAAGCACGAAATGCTCAGATTGCAGCCGAGGAGGCTCGTGAACGGGAGCGGATTGCCCAATCTCGCCGCAATGAAGAGGCCGAAGCCCGAAGAGCGGCCAAGGAATCAGAGCGTGTGCGTGAAATGAAGCGAATTTCTATCGAGCAGGAAACCATAAGTGCTGAAGAGAGTATTCGTCAGATGGAACAGGACCGGACTTTCAGTGCTGTTGGCACTGACGAGCAGGCCTTACAGAGCTCTTTGCCCTGTAGTTTCCCCGAGTACCCTTCTCACCACATCTACCGTTTTCCATCTGATTCTGACGACGAGAATGAACCTGTTTCCCAGACCGCCAATTTGCAACACACTGAAGATAGTGTCCGTGGGCGTTCGCAGGAGACTCGTCGCGATGAAGTGACGGTGAAGGTTGACCAATCGCGCTCGCGTAGTTCTTCCTCTTCTTCGACAGACTATTCTAGGCGGGAACCTGTAGGTTTGAGTGATAGTGGAAAGCAATATCGGTACCATTCGCCCAATGCGGATGTCCGTATTGATAACATCATTTCCCATCCCAAGGATCTACCGTCTATTTTGCCTCCCCAACCATCGGGGCTCGTTAAAGATTCTCCTACTGATGCTCAGCGGCCTCTGTTGAACATTATTCGTCCTACCCCGGAGGCATCTCCTGCCCGAAGTGGCTTTATCAGCAATGATCTTGATGCTATCCAGGAGCAAAGCGAACAGACGGATGGCACTGAAAAGGCTGTCGTTGCGTCTGAAACTAAGCAACAAGAAAGTTCCTCCGCCGAATCTTCTTCCTCTAAATATCGGAACTGGTTCAGCGGTAATGTAATTGGTAGTGGCATCATAGGAATCCAAAGGGTGAAGCGGTCACTTTCGAAGGATGAACCTGAGTCTGAATGCGCACCTGTAGTTTCTGGCCCTGAAGAGACTCCTGCCACTGAAGGTCTTGAGCTTGCCCCTCCCACTGGAGAAGAAGATGTCATTTCGGATATTGATGAGTCCCATGAGGTAACAAAGTCTCGATAACTTTCTGTGTTAATATATTTTGCTGATTTAAAATATTTAGTCTGTCCCCGCGTACGAACCTAGCTCTCCGATCGCCTCCCATAGTTCCCGATCTGTTTCTGGAGAGGTTTCCATTGATGCCAAGCTTCGTGGGAATAAGCATGATGCCGATTCTGTGACCGACATGCCAGGTGGTCTTGGTGATATCGAGTTTTCCGCTACTTTGGCGGCTGGTCTCAAGATGTCCGGCCTTGATGATTCTCTTGCCACCCATGAATCTATGCACCAGCGCTTTACCCCTCCTGGTCACGATCCTCAGCTTGAGCCGTGGCGTCCCTCGGCGAACAACGAGAGTATTTCTCATAGCCGCCCTGTTGATGTGCCTGAAAACATTGCACCAGCCCAAGATTGCCCGAGTGAAAACCCTGCTGACAAAAACATAGGGTCAGTCACTTCAACTTCCATGAGTACAGGATCAGACCCTAATGCATGGGGAAACTCGTGGCGCTCCGAGGACCCTAAGCGCCTCTCTCGCGCTGAACAACGGGCTAAGCGAAGACGAGAAAAAGAAAAGGCACAGAAGGCACACGTTGCTACTACTGATAGTAGCATTGCCATTGATTGTTCTAGCGATGTTGAGTCTGCAGTGGACTCACCTTCAACCTCTACTGATAACTTCCATGATGCTGTTTCAGACGTCAGTGCCGACACTATTCATCAGCAAGAGACCTTAGATGGCGGCGACACTGTATCTAATGACCGTGGCTCAGTGGATACTACAGAGCATGCCCAGGCCAAGACTGAAGGCAAAAGTACAAATCAGGATGTCTCTGTTACAGTTGAACGTCCAGCCTCAAGCGGGAGTGAGCCGCAGTCGGTTGTCTGCCTGAAATCTACTGATCCTGTCTCAGTGGAACCGGAGGTTGAACCCATCACGTCTGGATCTCCATCTCCCATAGACCCTGATGTTACTCCTCGGAGACAAGTTGAACCTGCTATTGATCCTTGCCATGGCGACCTTTTGATGCTACCTCCAAGTAGCCCGAGCTCCCGTGAGATTTTGCCAATTCAAGAAACCCTCCCTCCTCTCCCTGATAGTCCTCCAGAGGAGCGCGGCACATCCAATTCCTTTGCTCACCACCGTAGAAGAAGCTCAGCTTTTGACACCCCAACACGGTCACCGAGCTCTACTGCGTTCCCAATTGTCTTCCGGTCTGCTCGAGCTGGACCTAACTCTCCTGCAACGGGCGATTGCAGCCCATCTGCATCTCCCACATCCAGACGTCGCTCCCGTTACTCTTCCATGGATCGTACGATTCGCAGTGCCGGCTCTGTCATTCCCCTTGTCCTCCCCCCATTGACTCGTAATGAGTATCAAACTTCTTCATCTCCGGAGGGCAATGCTTCTGTTTATGTGCCTCGCTTTGATCCTGCTATCATAGACCTTCGACCCTATCTTCTTGATCTAGAAACTTCCTCTCCTACAGACGCCACTGAAGCTGATGCCCACTCAACAACTGAACCCGCACCGACATCGTCAAGACCCGGAAGCCGTAGGATGTCTGGACCTCTTGCCTTTGGGCTGGGGATTGAGCATAGTGGCTTTGTCCGTCATTCTGCTCAACTGGATATTGATGTTGATGATGAAAAGCCAGAGACTATTGAGGGTGCGTATGAAGTCCCAGATTTGTTATCTGGCCCTGTCACTCCCACGATTCCGATAGAGGCCGGGCCCTCAGGGGCTCCGGGCAAAGAGACTGAGGTGGTATCTGCTTCGTCTATTGGTGCCTACGCCCCGGATTCTGCTACTATTCTCGGTAATGCTGCCATTGAGCCCGAGCCTATAAATGAGGAAATCTCCGAGTCCCTGGGACACTCTGATCCGGCTCATGCAGACCGCGGCCTGCATTCTGATATTCCAACCTTGCCCGATTTAGCTTGCCAGATACCTTTGCCTGCTGATCTTGATGAAGACTTTGCTGAGACTGTTGTTGAGGCTAGGCTATCCGAGGTGACACCCTCGGAAACTGAAGATGACTTCCAAGATACTGTATCCCACTCTGGTGCCCTGACCAAGGGGGGTTTTGCCTCGGTTGTTATTCCACAGTCTCCGGAGCCTTCCAGAAGCCTACTCACAGCTGAAGATCCCCATCTTGATGCTACTAGCACTGCAAGTCCAACTTTGACAGACTCTGGCTCTCCTAATATCGACGACAACGGGTTGGCCGAGAATACCAACACATCTCCAAAACTGAGTAAGAAAGAGAAGAAGCGGAGGAAGAAGGCTAGGAAGGCAGCTGAAGCTGTAGCTACTACCACTACGACTGCGACTGCGCCTGTCGCTCCCACTGTGTCTACTGATAGCCCTGTCGCAATCGAGACGTCGGTTGTTGAGGAACAACACAAAATAGAACCTGTTTCGCTGGCTACTTGTCAAACCACTGTATCGATTGAAGTAGATCGAGAAGCTTCTGATACTGTGCCCTCTTATGAACCGCCTGTAGCTGGCACCTCCTTGGTTGATGATCGGTCTAAAGTCATGTCTTCAGGGTGTCCTACCTTTGATGGTACGACCGCTGGTGATTCTACTAGAAAGGAATTAACGGAAGATGCTCATTCTATACCCAAAGTCGATGATTTCTCTCTACAGATCTCTTCTTCTTGCTTAGCCCCTGAATCTTCCTTTCCCGAATTGAAATCGGGAGATGAAATTCGGGAGAGCCATGAGCAGGAGGATGCTTCTTATAAGCCAGCTATTACCGCTACTAGTGAACCTGTGGTCCTGCATGATCCCCTTCCGCAAGCACTCGAGTCTGCCGCCATATCTGAACCTGGCCTTGAGAAAACTTCGTCATTTTCAAATCTTCCATCCACCGACCCCGAAATACGACCTGGCCAGATCGATCAAACCATCCTTGAGAATAAGATAGCCGTCGAGCATTCAGCCGAAGTTGACCGTAATTCAACTGATCAGACGCCGACTTTTTGTGAGGCTCCTGAGGTTGAAGTGGGCTCTGTCCCTGAGGAGGCCGTTGTCCACATCAATGAAGCACCAATGTCAATGGAACATACGGCCGAGAATCTTGAGGTGGTTCCTGACCCAGAGCATAAAGATTATTCGACTGAAGCCTCCGAAGAGTCTGCATATGATTCTGGCATGAATTCTTTCGCTGAGCGCGGTCTTTCCCCGGTTGTCGAAGAAGATGAAGAAGGCTCTGTACCAGTCGTATATGATAGCACAGGACTTGGATCCCCAGCTCAGCCGCCTCTAGTAGATGCTGAATCTGTTGTTAATCGGGGCATTATTGCCCAAGATATTCCTCTCCCCGAGTCTCCTGTTAGCGAATCTGCATTCATCGACGAGCCTGTCACGATCGAAGGGTCCATCACAGTTGGGGACCCTGTCCACGAGATTGATGTCGCATCTACTGTTAAACACAGCTCTTTGCCTATACCCGAAGCGACACACAAGGAGATTTTACCAGCTCATCAATATGACTCAGAAGCCAACGCCGCGACCCAAATTTCTATGCCTGAAGACAACCCTGACGCTAAACTAGGCCCTGTTTCTCCAGAGCCTTTCGATGCTAAAGAAGTCTCCGGTGTTGAAAAAACTCCCAAATTTGAAGAGGCTCCTATGTTTCAAACAACACCTGCTGCTCATGATATGCAAGTTGCCGATAGGTCGCTTACAGTTGAAGAGTCTTTGGTGAACGAAGAGACTCCTGCTTTCGAGGCAACTCCTATATTTGATGAAGCGCAATCTACTGAAAGCATCCATGGAGATCAGACTGATTCACGTGTCGCAACCCATATTCTCGGGACTACCGAGGCCTTTGGGTCTGTCCATGAAGCGACCGTGCCACCTACTACTGAGAGCATCGCTGATACTTCCTCTGGCTTTGCCCACGCTCAAGACCCTTCAGATATCAATGTTGAAAGCAGATCTGGCGTTGCTTCTGATGATCCCTTTCCTTGTATTGCTGAGACCCTTGCTCCTGAATCTCAACAGACTGGTGATATTAGAGATATCACTGATGATATTTCTTCTTGCGTCGAGCAGTCCGAAGAACTGGTTACCCTTGGAGAAGAAGCTTATGGAGAAAAGAGCGTCCTGGGTAGCTCTCCTCACCTTTCAACTGAAGGCCCTTCAACGAAACCTGTTGCTGACATGACTCCAAAACTCGTTGATCAAATTCCCACGGTTCATGAAAGCGTTTCTGCGATAACTCCGGAGGATGCATTGTTTGTTGAGGATAATGTCTGCTTGGATATGCCAGAGAAATATCTCGAGCATCAGCCCCATACTACACCAAAAACTCACAATGCTAGTGACTCTATTAAGATAGAGAACCCTCTTAAGGAAGAAACACTGCTACAACCCGAAGGTTCTGGCATAGCTGTCGAGGAGCCTGTTTCCACCCCGAAGTTCCTTGAAACTTCTGTGGTGCCAGTCGATGGACCTGTCTCTGAGTCTGTAGCTAAGTCTTCCCCGGAGAGTTTTGCCCAATCTTCTGAGAGTGATAGTGTCGACCAGACTCTGTCAAAATCACCCAAAGTTATGACTCCTGTCCTTTCAAGTAACACCTCTCAAGCATTCGTGTATGATTTCCCGCCTTTGCCAGTGGGTGACGATGACGAGCTTGCCGAAGGGCCTAATGTCAGGGATATGTCCATTGGCCTTGTTCAGGAGACAGCCCAGGTTGAATTTCAGGATGGCGATACTCTTGGTATCCGGATGCCTAATGCTGTTCCGGCGCAGGAAGACGATTCAATGGTTCAAGAGGACACCGCCTTGTCTGGTTCTGATGTCAAGACTGATATTGAGGCTCCACTTTCGCCCGAGACTGAGGCTATCTGTGAAGCCGACATCACTATTGTCGAGACTGAGACTGACAATAATCTGACCCCCCGTGCGCGGGCTTCGGTGCCCAGCACTGATTCCATCAATTCGGACACTGAGCCTGATTTTGACGACTTAATCTCCACGGGGATTCCCGCTCATTCGACCCCAACCGTGACAAACCCCCAGAGCCAACTTTCTAGGTGGACGGGATTATTTTCCACCTTTAACAAGCCGGGCCAAATTGCCGGAAATTTGATATTACCTTCTGCCTCTGCCGGGCCCTCTGCCCAGGAACCCTCCCAACCGCCTTCACCTTCTGTTGACACCACTGTTGGAGATGGGGCTAGTGAGGACGACGTGGGGTCTGTTACTTCATCTCATGTCCAAGAAGATGATGAGCAGTCCTCGAACGTGCCTGTAGAACGCCTTCACAAGGGTCTTCCTTCACCTAGCTCTGTTTTGCTTGGACATAAATCCTGGGCTAACATAGGTACTCATCGTCATATTAGAGGCCTGGCTCCTCCTTCTCGTAGTTCCACACCGACAGATAAGCCTTCCCCCGAGCTTGCTAATCAAGACTTTGATCAAGCTGCCTCTACACCTGCAGGCTCTGTGGACGGGGATGTTGAGTCTATCAATTCTCCCATTGAAGTTGTCCATACTGATGGTAGGTGTCTTTGCGAATCTGAATATATTGATATGTCTTATACTGACGCGTGTTTTAGTCATTATCCCCGAAGTCCATATATCTACGCAGCCGGATGTGCCTGGATCTTCTCTCAATGGACTGCTTTCTCAGGAGACTTCCTTTGAGTCTTCGAAGCCCGACACTGCTGATGATGTGACCTCCGATCGTGCTGCTACAATTGGAGAGACAATGTTTGCAGATACTCAGCAGCTTCCATCTTTCACCCCAAGTCTAGATAGTGCGCCGACTTTCATGACACCTAGACCAGATGAACCTTTGGCAGAGTCGACCCCTGAATTTGTTGATGGTGACTTGGTGCATGGAAACCCTACTGCATCTGCCCCTGATGTGCTTGAAGATAGGGTTTCAGCTGCTCTTGACGTCGTGGAGCCTTCAACTACTGTTTCCCACAATGATGCTGATTTTCAGACTGTGCTCCCGCATGAGCCTGCTCCTCGACCTGCTTCTCAGCTCTCCCAAATTATTGCAGACTCCATACTCGAGCCCTTCTCACACCACTCCCCTCATGATGAGTGCTCCACGTCCACCGAGCCGCTGGATTCTTCACATCCAGCGTCTAATGCTGATCCCGTCCCCTCATCGCCCACACCTGCTTTAGTTGCTGGACCTGGGTTCGACTCCCCAGTTGTCAAGGAAAATGACACCTCTTTCTCTTCTGCTAAGACGGCCTTCTCCGAGCCTGATTTCAACGCGGATCCGATTAGAGTGAAGACTCCGTCGTTAGATTTCGGCACTTGGACGGGCGGTCTTATCAAGGCTAAGTCCCTTGGAGCCCGGTGGCGGGATAAGACTCTCCGCAAAAATCATGCTAACGCGGTTGCTGCTTTGAAGGTCTCTGATGCTTGTGGTGTATCTGGTATGTGAAACTATATTTATGTGCTTGCTTGGTGCCCGGCCAACTTGGCGAACACTGCTAATACTTGCTTTTATAGACGCGTCTGCTTTTGATCTCCCTGAAAGCTCACTTGCCAATGCTCAAAAAATGTCTGTGGGAGGCGATGGAGATACCGATAATGGCACTTCTTCTGCGGGACAGACAAACGCAGAGGCTGATGCCGCTGCTGTTGTTGATGCCGCGGCCCAGAGTGACAACACAGAAGAACGGCGAAGTCACAGGCGTAAGGACAAAAATGGGGACAAAAATCTTGGTGCAGCCACAGCTGCTGCCACCGCTGCTGGTAGGTTTCGAGACGCTAGCCGTCTGGTAGTAAGAAGGAGGGACGTATAACGAGAACAATGTCACTAATATGAAACAAAGATTTTGACGTCGAGCCCACTTTAACGCACGAACCACAGGTCCGGGCCATAGGAGTGAGAGGTATTTATATTGGCGAAAATCAGGATCGTGAAAACCACATGGAGGAGCGGGATCACAAAGAGGAAAAAGAAACAGGGCGGCGGGGGCAGAACGAAGAGCAACGGCAGCAAGTGGAGGATGCAAAGACAAACCACAGCGTTGTCATGGAAGGGGAGTCTGCATATGCACATGAAACTCCACATGCACATGAAACTCCACATGCACATGAATATGCATATGCACATGCACATGCACAAGTGGATGGGCCGACCTGTGACTCTGCTGCCTCCACTCCTCGCGCTGCTACCCAACCTTCTGCCCTGCATCTTGACACGGTTTATGATGGCAATCCGTATTCCTCCCCTCCTTCCATCCCCGATCTTATTGGGCCTCGAGATAATTCGCCTTCTCGCACAACCTCAAACTCAATCTCGTCCAAAAACAGCGAATACGCTGATTATACGCACAGTAAGTCTCATAAAGTCTGGCCCGTATAGCCTCTCTTTTCTCCATCACACAGCACCTTCGTCTTCTTTTTTGGCTAAACCATGCATACTGACGTCAATCTTTAGGCTCACCTAGTGGTACAACACATGATGTTAATGTTTCCAGACCAGATGGTAAGTTGGTATACTGATATACCTACATGATGCTGTTATTTGGGCATTATATTATCGATTACAAATTGTTTTCTCCGTTCGCATTATGCTGACTTGACTTGCTGTGTAGAATCTTGCCCTATTCAACAAGGGTCTGTTGGCACTGAAGCCGTTGATGACTCCCCTCAAATCTTTGATGAAGATACCAACCTTACGCTGGTTGGTAAGTCACAACAGGAGTTTCCTGCTCTGTCCCAAGACAACTTAACCGAACTTGCCTGTGCTCTTCCTCTTCCCGATAGCCCGATTCTAGATGCATCTACTCTCGCCCAGCATTCTATTCTTGATGCTGAGTCTAACCCGCCTGATGTTTCTTCTCCTGTTCTCTCTAAACCAGCTTTTGAAAGTCAGATTGGATATGACCTTCAGACTACAACTGAGGATGTTTCCCTGGGTGAGGAGGCTTTGGGCTCTGTTTCCGTCGATGGAAACGTCTATCAATTGGAGATTACACCTTCTCTCCCTGCAGCCCCTACGGATTGTCCTGTAGTCACGCCCAAGGAGCAACTTGCCTTGGAACTACCTTCCTGTGTTTTCCAAGGCGTGGGCTTTGAAGAAGGGGAGCCCGCAAGTCAAAAACCTTACGATTCATCTCCTGGTCGCGTCTCTGAAGAGGGTGTTGCCATTGACAGAAAAGAATATTCTTTTGCTGAAGAAGATGCCTCTTCCACTTCACCCACTCATGATGCGGAGATTCATGCAGAGCATGTTCCCCTTCCTGAGGATGATGCTGATGATTTTGAAGAGCATGTTCAGAAGGAAAGAGAACTTGGCTTTGAGTCAGTTGCTATCAAGACTACTTCTAATACAGGGTCGTCTGCTTTTGAGCAAGAATCTGCCCTGCAGTTTTTAGCCCAAGACCCTGATGCTCCTATCCATGCTCAAGATGGTTCATCTCCATCTGCTGACATTCCAATCGATAAACATTGCGTTCCAGCTGCCACTGTTGGGCCTCTTCCCTCTAATGATTTGCTCCCTGTTGCCGAGGCGGTTTCTGCTTCCTCTGACCCTATTGAGGATGCTGGTCGAGATGCTACACATTCATCTACCCTATCTCGCGGCCAACGTCGCAAACGGGAACGCAAACGGGAACGTGAGCGTAAAAGAAAAGCTCGTGAAGAGGCTCTGGCTGCTTCTTTAGTTACCCCCCCCGAACCAGTGGCATCTGCCGAGATTGGCTTACACAAAGAGCAAATCAATAACAGTCTTGAGCAGAACGTAGAAACTCCTATCCACAAGTCTCTAATTCAAAACGCCGATGCCGAATCTCAGGAAGAAGAGATTGAAGAAGCTCTAGACGAGATGATTTTGGATGCCGAACTCAAATCTGATGGTGCCCTTGCTCCCGATGCTTGGCATGAAAATAATATCTTGGATGATGTCTTTATTGCTTCGCAGTTGGCCCTCCCGGACTCTGACTATAGCGATATCGAAGCAGAGCTAGGAAGAGACGCTATTGCTGAGGTAGCTCTTCCAGACGAAGAAGCTGGGTCTGATTCTACTGCCAAAGACACGTCTATCCACGAATCATCTGTTGGAGAGGCCGCAGCTAATCCTAGATCGGAACGAGCTTCCGAGATTAAACCAGTCCCAGAAGATGGGGCCCATTCTTGGGATTTGGTTTCCTACGGTGGGGAGACCATCTCTTATCCTGAGAATGTGCCTGCGGATTTGATTCCTTTCGCTATCGGGGCTTCCTCTGAACCTGAGGTTGCTTCTCATGAACCGAAAGCCGTCCCTATGCCTTTGCCTACATCTGAACCTGAGACTAGGGTTGAAGGCGGGGCTGTTTCCGAAGCCTTGATCCATGCTGATGCTGAATTTGTCTTCGAAGAGGGTATTTTACCGGATATCACGCCCGAAAACATTCCCCTTCCCGACAACCAGATGTCCGAAGATGAAATGTTTGAGGAGGCTACCCCTATTATCCACAAATCCCCTCGTGATATTGAAGCTTCTCCGGTCGAGAGTTCCGGGCACTTCGAAAAGAATATGCTGGTTTCTGCTGATGTCATCCGTGACCCCGAGCGGGTTGATTCTAACGCGGGCTTGGAACCTGCAGATATCCCACTTCCAGCTGACACTTTTGACACCGAAGATGAGACTATTGAGCGCGAGATGAAGATCGAGGCTGATGCTAAAGCCGAGGTTGAGTCAGAGGTCTGCAACAAACGCACAAGTGACGTTGCATCTGATGGCAATCTGCCGGTTGATTCTAATCGTGAAAGTCGTGATATTTCTTTTGAGTCTGGTGCCTACCGCGACTTGTATCTACCCGACACTTCCTCTTCCTCATCTTCCTCATCTGCCGACTCTGATTCTGACTCGGAGCTCTGTGATGATGCCTTGGCCATTGTTGCAGCCTCTGAACATGTTTCCGCCCATCATGCCGAAGTTCAAGAGAATATGTCAACGGAAGAGGGCCAGTTCTCCGAACTGGGGCAAGATGCTGAAGAGGAGTTGTCCATTGATGAGAATATCGAAGGAGTCGAGAGGGTATTGCCGGTCGTAGCAGAACTTGTTGCCGAGGACCTTGTGCAATCGCCCAATGCTCAACAGGAATATTACGATGAAGGTCACATGACTTCTGATGGTGCCTTCCGAGGCAATCCTGAGAAATTGTCAGCTCCAAGTTCCCACAATGTTGAAGTTGAAGTCGTTAGACATGTCGACCCTACATTGGTTCCCCTTCCTTTTGATATGGAGGATTTGGATGTGGATGGCGAGCCATCTCAGAAACATGCGGAGACAGAGCCGGAGTCTCGACTCAGCCTCAGTCAAAGTATTTCTGACCTTATTGACGCGTCTGAAGTACCCAAAGCTCAAGTTGTTTCTGAGATGCTCACTGAAGAAAGAGAAAGAGCTCTTGCAACTGACGTGGATATTGTTGCTTCTGCCATTGAACATGATGATATCTTGATTGAACAGCAGCCTGAGGCTAGTGATGCTTCAGAGCCTTTGCCATGTACAGAGGCCCCTGCTGCCGAAGAGTCTCTTGCTACCGAGACGTCAGGTATAGTTGAGGAGACCTTCGTTGTCGAGGAGACACAGTCTACTGAAAAAATGCCTGGGATCCCAGAGCCAATACACGTGGATGTATTGTCTAGCGCTGAGGCACTTTTTCCTACTGATGCGGATCTGCACGACCCCGAAGCTATTATCATTGAAGAGCCTGCCGTTTTTGAAGAGCTCCCTATTTCTGAACAAGCTTCTGGTGCACGAGAAACTGTGGCTCTAGAGGACACCGTGCTGGAAGAGCCTACTGTTCCAGAAACTATGGTTGGTGTCGAAGAATCCTACATTGCCGAAGCTACCGGAAGTGTCGTTGCCGAAGACCCGCCTAGCGAGCCTGTTAGTGATAGAGAGTCTATTCCAGCGATGGATATTCCTTTACCTCTCTCTCCTCAAAAATCTACTGAGGACACATGCAGTATAGAATTATCTCCTGTTATTCAGGAGTTAGAACCAATTGCCACCGAGGAGATCAAAGAGACCCAAGAGAAAGGTCAACAGGTTTCTGAACCGGGCTCACAGGTTACCCTTGTACCGTCTTTTGACTTCGCCAAGAGTTTGTTGGCTACGATGCCTTGGGCCGTAGGCCTTGGCTTCGGAGCTTCAGGTAAAGCGAACAATGCTTCCGAGTCAAGCTTACCAGCTGAAACGGCTGTTGACACTACCGTGCCTGACGCCGATGGGTCTGTTGCCACTTTGGAAGAGCCTATTGTTGTCGTTGACCCCGTCGCAGAAGCTGTGGAGCCCGAGCCTCAGCCTCTTGCTCAGAAATATCTTGAGCAAGTCCCAAATATGACTGAGTCTGTACCAGAAACAACTTCTAAAATCGCCACACAACAAGACACTATCCAGGGTGTTCGGGAGGATTGGATGCCCCGCAAGAATAGCAAGCGTAGAAAGAAGCGCAACAATTCACGGGCTATTTCATCTTCACTTGCTACTGATGTTGCTGTTGCCGTTGAGTCTAAAGATACTGCGATAACTGAGGCTACCGAAGGCACCGTGTCTGCCTCTACCCAGCCCGTTGATGCCAAAACCCCCTCCAAAACTACGCAGGGTGTCATTGCGGTCGGTGCTAGTAGTGAAACCAAGCAAAGCACCGCCATGGATGAAGTCTCACGGCCTGCTGCTGAGGATACCGCCAATTCAGAATCTAACTCTGCACATGATCCAATTGCTTCTACTACGGCTGTTCTAATGGCCCCCGAAAATGACCTTCCTAAGACACCGCGGCTTGGTCCCGAGTCTCTCATATTCAGCGAGCTCAACGAGCCTAAGTTTGACGATCATTTCCTAGATGATAGTATCTCATTTTCTGCCCCCACCTCTGTCGTAGCCGAGTCTTTTGCTCAGTCTGAAGGTCACTCAACCTCCTTGCCTCAAATTTCTGTTGGAACTTTGAGTGCTACAACAGCAGCTGCAGCTCTTGCTGCTGCTGTTTCTCCCAGCAAGGATGCTTCAGAGCAAACTACAACTGAACAAGCCTCGGAAGAGCCGATACCTCCTGTTTTGCTTACCGTTAAGGAGCCTACGCCTTCTACATCTCGGTCTCACACTCCAGATCCTCTTCCTGAAAGCCCAAATTCGCGCAAAAAGATTCCAGCTTCAGACTACGTCAATGACTCATGGATGCCAAAGCCCAATGCATACAGGCAACGCCGCAATAGGTCTCGATCTCGGTCTCGGTCCCAATCTCGTGCCGACATAGACATGTCGAATGCTAACTCAGGCAAAGAAAATTTGATTACTTCGACTACCGACTCTAGAGGCCGTCTTGGTCTGCCGGTTTCTCCCCCTGCTGAATCGGAGACTGTCAAAATAGACAATTCCAGGTCTCTGGGAATAGAATCCCATGTCCTTGACACCCCAGCTAAGGAGTCGGCTCTAATCCCGCAGCCGGCTGTGTCTGTTGCCTCTGCTACTGTCCTTACTCCTGTGCAGACGTTCGAGGAGATTTTGACCAAGGACAACATCCCTGTTGATAGCTCTTTTTCCTTGAAGAAACAGGTGCCGACTAACAAGGTCACTGCTTCCTCAACTTGGAATTCTCCTTCGTGGAGCTTCAACCCTGATAATACGGCCAATATCTCGGACCCTGGTGCTGAGGCTAGTCATACTCAAATCTCATTGGCTATTGGTAGAGAACGGGAGAGCCTTGAATCTCCGGCTAACAAGTCGCTCCAGCTGACCGAACTTGAGTCTGCCGCATACAACCTCAAAAGCATTGTTTCCAAGGGTGATCCTCAAGAGGCTTCCCAGGAGGTTCCTCAAAAATCTTCTCGAGAGGCTCTTGAACAGGCCTCCGAGGAACAAATCAGTGTTGCCGCTCGGAAGAAACGTCGTAGTCGCAAGGCTCTGCCCTTAAACACCGAGTCTATAGAAGATCTCGCCAAGTTGACTGTTGAAGCGTTGGAAGAACATGCCAGAAAAAGCTCAGCCCCTCCGTCTCCTGATAGGGGCCCTTCTTTTACCATGGTCTCTAATGATGCCATATCCGAACTGGCCCCAATGTCTGAAATTGGAGATCTTCCTGGCCCGGCAGCTCCCCAGCCTGTTGCTGAGCCGTCGTTTTCCTACACGCCCATGTCTCCTCTCTTGGAAACGAACGAGCATGATGAAGACTTGGACTTTTCGTCGTTTTACACCAAGCGTAGCAACAAGAAACGCTCACGCGTTCGGCGTAGCCTGCTAATAGACTCTGAATCTGTTGCAGAAGTCCCCGAAACCTCGGCCACGTGTAAAACTCCTCCGCCACTAGCTACCGAGGCTGTCACTCCGTCGAAGACTATGAAAAAGACGCTACGGCCTCGTGATAAGGGCAAGAGCACGGAGTCTGTGCTTTCCGAAACTCCCCCTTCACCCCCGCGTCTCAACGATGGTGCATTTTCTGTTTTGCCAGACTTCGATGACGATTGTGGCTCGGAAAACTACGGATACCCGCACAAAGACCGAACCGCCAATATGTCGTTTCTCACAGAAATCTCCGAATCAGATTCATTGACTGCTGCTTACACTGCTCAAGAATCGCAGTGGTGGCATAACAAAGATCTGGGAGCTGCCCAATCTGACAAACCCTTGGTTGCTCGTGCACCACTCAGGGTTCCTGATTCCTGTCCCCGGATGCCTTCGCCTTCCCTGAGCCGGCCTGCCTCCCGTCAACAAGCGTATCTCCATAGCTTGCAGGCCTCTGAAGGAGACAAGGCACGTGAGCCTAACACATCGGCAAAAGCACCTGAAAGCCACCTTGGACTGAGGAGAACTGGAAGCACCATCTCAAACCGCAGCTTCGAGATCGAGCAGGCGAGCAAGGCAGTGAACTGGAGGCAATCTTCTTTGGTGCGTGCTGCTGAGATAGCAACGCTCTCTTCGTCACTTGCAGGCGGTGTTTCTAATCTTGCTAGCAAGTTTGAGAGTGAAACTACTTTGGAAAAGGGCAATGTTCCCGCTATTGCGGCCGCCAGTCTATCCCGCAGCGGCAGCAACAGAAGTTTGCGATCAGAAAAGTACGAGTTAGACGATGGTGAAGAAGAGGGAAAGAATGAGGATGACGGGTTGGTATTGGACCAGGTAGAAATGAACAGCGAAGAGCAGCTGAAGAAGAAGGAGGAGATGCAGTTAAGCTGCGCGAAAGATCTGATTGCGCGTCTGAAGGCCCAAGACCGCACCAAGGACGTTATCAAGCGTGTCGAGAGTCCCTTGCCCCTTGACCACGACAACTCTCGCAGTAGAGAGGCTTCCATGTCACCATCCGTTGCTGCTGTTGACCGTGCATCACGCAGAGACCGAGATTCCGTCAAGTTACGTACTGTTCCTAGCCACCTTGATCTTAGAGATGGCAGCAGTTGTGACGAAAGCCTAGAAAATTCGGCGAACAACGCAACCACTGATTCCGAGAGCACACTCACTATAAGGTCACCGACGCGGCCAAGCTCTCACATACTCCCACCGCTCAAAGAAGATCCCAAGGAGCCTTCGTCTGGTGCGGTTCCCGGGGCACTTACCCCTAGACGAACGCCGCGTTATTCGTTCAACCGCCCGGCTTCTCCCTTTGATCGGTCTATAACCGGGAGCCCCCTGTTGCGGGATACTCAGTCCAAGGCTGCAGAGGATAGTCCTTCCAATGAACAAACGACTACTGCCCGGGACGCATCCGCCGGACATGCCATTGCACGAGTAGCCAGCCCTCGGCCCCGAAACTCCATGTACCGCGACCCTGAGAAGAAGCTCCAGCATTCACCTTTCCAAGAACGCACATTCCGGGACTCGCCACTGAGACGCACACCTACTTTGCGCGAGCCATCGCCTGACCAGAACCATGTTGAGCCTCAGAAGAGCAAAGACGCACCAATGCCAGATCCCATCAACCGCCGCCTGCGCTTCAACCAACGTGTTCCCCCGCTCGACCCAGAGTCTCTGGCGCTCGACTCGGCCGCTTCCAACCCAGCTGCAGCCACAGCGGTGCCAGACCCAGTTCGGAGTGTGTCCGATAGTTTTGTGCCCCGCTCCCTGGACCGTAGCGCAACGACACCACTCACTGCTACGGCTGGTATGCCCACGAGCATTAGCGCCGGACAGTTGCCAGTAGCGCGGCGATCAGTTTCCAACACAAGTCTAGCTCGCCAATCAACGCCGCCCCTAGCCTCGCGACCCGGCTCGTCAAGCAGCATGGCTAATGTCAGATCTTTGCGTTTACGCCGCACAGACCGCAGGCTGAATGCAGGCTTGCGAGGTAGCCAGAGCCACAACGACTTGACGCTGAATCAAGAAAGCGCCGGAAAGCTCGAAGACTTCCAATCTTCGCTGCACTCGATCCGGGCAGCCGAGGACGGAAACTCAGATCCGATTGCCAATGAGGGCCGCGTGCGCGCCAAGGAAGCCGCCAAAGATGACCCTGAGCCTGAACGTGAATGCTATGTAAGTTGGCCCCGCTTTTCCCTTGCTATCCTTGCCCCTTTTGGCAAGTGCCATCCGAGACTTAGCCGACTGCCCAGTCACAGCAGCTACTCCTCATGTTCATTGTTCTTTCCTTGATAAAGCTCCCAGCCACCCTTATTTCCCAACCCCATACCAAGTCCCCACTTTATTATTTTGTCTCCCTATTTGCCCACGCCACGCGAAAAGACGAAACAGACAAGCTTCCTTTTGCTTCTTCATTCCAAAGGCTTGCCACAGTCGCTGTCATTTTTCTGCCGCCTATATTCTATACATCCTTACCGAAAATGATGCTAACTAGCTACCACCATTTCCAGGAGGGACTCGGTGATGCCCAAATGGGGTCTCCCATCTCCTCTGTTCGCCCGCACTCCATGCGCAGGCGCCAGAGCATGCAGGTCATCGAGTTGACTAATCACGTCAACCAGCTGATCGAGGAAAACCAGGCGCTGATGGAAGAGCGCCAAAACTTTGAGGTTGGCATCGCGAGACAGGCCGCCGCTGTTCTGACTGAGCGCAATGCTGAGATCGACAACCTCAAGCACACCCTGATCCAGGTTCGCAAAGAGCTTTCCCGCATCCGCGAAGTCAACGCGGGTCTCAAAGACGCCAACAATCATCTCTCTACCAAGAACACCGAAGCCACGCGAGAAATAGAACGCAGTCGTGCCATCCACGAGGACGTCGACAAGGCCATACAGGAGCGCGACCAAGAAATCGCTAATCTGCGGTCCCAGCTCGAGGAATCACGTGCCCGCATTCGTGAGCTGCAGGCTCAGATTCTTGCTAGTGCCGGCGCTCCAGAAACCTACCTGCACATCTTCAACGAGGACCACTTCGACGTGCGCTGCAACTCCCTGTTCCAGCACATCCAGCAGTGGGTGCTGCGATTCTCCAAGTTCTCGGATATGCATGTTTGCCGTCCCACCGTCCACATCCACGATGAAAAGATTCTCGACCGCCTTGATAACGCTGTTCTTGACGGCACCAACGTAGACCACTATCTCCGCGACCGGGTGAAGCGCCGCGATGTCTTCATGTCGGTCACTATGAACATGGTCTGGGAGTTTGTCTTTACCCGCTTTCTGTTTGGCATGGACCGCGAGCAGCGCGGCAAGCTCAAGCAACTTGAGAAGCATCTCAGCGATGTTGGCCCACCTGCTGCCGTTCGCCAGTGGCGTGCAATTACCCTTACTTTGCTTTCACGTCGGGAGAACTTCCGCAAGCAGCGCCACCAAGATACCGAGGCTGTCGTGCAGGCGATTCTGCTGACTCTATCAGCCCTCCTACCTCCGCCCCAGAATTTACAGTCGCAAATTCAGACCCAGCTCCGGCGTGTCATGCACGAGGCTGTCGATTTGTCCATGGAGATGCGTAGACAGAAGGCCGAATACAAAATGCTACCGCCTCCAGAACCGGAGTACGACACTGAGGGAGAGCTAGTTGAGCCTGTTCCTTTCCGGGCTTCGACTATGCACGTAGTTAACAGTTCCAAGTTCACCGAAACACCAGAGCAGATTGAGGCCCGTGGCGCTTCCGTTCGTATGGTGCTATTCCCGCTGGTTGTTAAGAAGGCTAATGATGCTGGTGAGGGAGACGAAGAAATCGTTGTCTTCCCGGCGCAGGTTATTCTATCTCAGCCACGCAAAGCCTCTAATAACACAGCTCAGTCTAGCGAGAACGGAGGCGTATCTGTACATAGCCAGATGCCACCTGACGATTCACAGGCCAGCGTCTAAGGAGAAAATGGGTGAGGGGTGACTCTTGCCCTGCATCCATCCTTTGCATTTATGGTCTTGCTTTTTTCTTTCCTTTTTTTTATCGTTCCATGTGCCGCCACTTTTATATAGGCTTGATCTTTTAGTTCGCCTTTCCCGATTTCTGGTGCTCCCAGTCACCTTAGCCGTGTCTCGCCGCATTCTTTTCTTTGCACGAAAAACACGCCTTCTATTCCTTGATCTTCTTGCTCTTATTCCCCTCTTATCAGCCCTGCATACAATTATGCATGCTCTTTGGCCACCTCACCGCCATTCATCATTTCTTTTCTACTTCTGCCAAGCTTGTGTGCATCTAGACGGGGCATAAGCACTTTTCATCTTCTGGCCCCCGCCCAAGCTTTTTTTTCTTTTTGAGGCAGATCTTATGCCGTGAGACGTCATACTTGTAAGTCTCCGATTTATCGTGGGTCTCTATCGGTATTACTGCTTAAAAAGTACTTATCTTTTCTTTGTGCTGCGTTGCGTTGCGTTGCGTTGCTTTGCGTTGGCTGCTTTTCGTTCTTCCTGTCTGGATACCTTTGGGTTGTCTTGTTTTATGTTGTCAAATTTCTTTTCTTCTATTCTGTATTTTTCTTTTATTTTTCTTATAATCTAGCCGGCGTGCGTCTCATTATTCTCTTTCTTGGTTTCTTTTCTTGGGCTTCTTTTTTTCTCTTTTTTCTCTTTTTCTCACGATGCTTACGATCTTTGCCCTTTTCTCTTTTTCATTATTTGCAAAATACTTTGTCACAATAAAACATACCTTCCACTCCATTCTTTACTTGACTACAGAAACACGCCAAAACGCTTCAAAATATAGTAGACGCTGATCTGATTTGAATAAAGACATGTTTATTATTTCCTCTGATAAAAGTGCTGTTGAGATATCTCACGTAATGTGAAAACAGGGGAAACAAGATTAGTGGAAAATTAGAACACAGAAACACAGAAACACAGAAACACAAACACACAAACAACCAGAACCATCCATCATCAGGAGAGTAGGTGCTGCAGATCAGGACCATTGACTGGTGGTAGCTGGGTGGAAAGACTCGTGTCATCATAGCCGACAAGAATGAGCTCGCCCGTGATTGGATCTTGCTGGAATATGTTGTTTATGGCATCCTAGAGGGCTAGTTAGCTTATCATGCCTAAAACTCTACATGGTTGTTGTGTTGTGTAGTCTCACCCAGTCAATGTCCAGCAGCATTTGCGACTCCTCGCTATAGAACCCTAGGGGGTCTTCCTGTTCCAATGACTGAAACAGCTGTGGCGGCTCCTGAACTTGCTCTACAAATGTCGGGGGCACGGCAACGGGTTGCTGCGGCCACGTGGCCGAGACCCAAGGCTCATTTTGTGTTGGATTACCTGGGACCGACGATGCCAGGCTAGGAAGGGAGGGGCACGTGTCCGCAACGTTGGAAGGGACGGCCGTCGTTGATGGCGTTGAGGCTGTCGCACTTTGTCCTTGCTGGTCTGGCTGGCTTGGTGTTTTCTTCTCCTTGTCTGAACTCTCGCTCTTCTGTCTTCCCATCTGCCGGGAGCGAGCAGTCCAGGCGGGCATTCGTAGCGAGCGGTAAATATGCAACTTTGTTACAATACCAGACATAATGGCCTCGATTTTCTGCCTGCGCGAGTGGTTGGGATTGACAATGAAGGCATGATTGAGGCATCTCCAGATGCGTTCGGCCTCAGAGGTTCCTGGATTGTCAAATATTTCACGCGCAAGAATAATAGCCGGCTGATACTGTGTATATGCGCCCAGGTACCACCTCCAGTCTGCAAATAAGGGATTTGTATCGATCTGTACGGTAAGCTCGCAGATCATAACACATGCCCTGACTAGAATAGAATTGAGCCTGGCTGGTAGCCCAGTAGAATGTCGGGTATTGTATCGCATCAGCACCAAAACATAGAGTCGGTACATTTGCAGATGGTATGCCAGACGAGTGTATCTTTGGACGGGTACATTGATGTCTATGAAAGCCTCGTACCTCGAAATAATCAATTTCCAAAACTCATCTACCCTTGAAAGCATTTCGGTGATAGTTGCTCTGCGACATTCGGGCTTTTGTCTATCGGCCCAAATAGAACGTGCAACTTCATTAATTTCAAAGCGAATAAGGGAGAGTGTCATCGGTGTCCACCGCTCGACCGATGTAGGCATAGTTTCGGCAGTCTCAAGATGCTCGTTTTCAATGTTAACGGGAAGCTTGGTGTTGAAGTCATCGCGTCGTATATACGGACGAGGGCCTTGTGCCTCTGACGTTCGGATGTCCATGAAGCAAAGCTGGTACCAGACGAGCCGGCGGAGTTGGATTTCCATCGGAGTCAAGTGGAAATATTCGCCGTCTTTGCCCAAGCCCATGCATTCTGCTATGCGCAAGGCCATTCCAATAGAAATAGAATGGGCTCGGGATATTTCAGTGCGGACAATCGCCAACTGTACGAGTGTTAGCCACTATGCTTTCTTTTATTCCGCCTCAACACGATATCGAGGTTTACTGCAGCAAAACGCACCAGATAAATAACATATGCCTGGAAGACTGCAAAACTAGTTCCTCTCATGAATTCAGCTCGGCAAAGAGCCATCTCAACACCAGTCTTGAATTTATGCAGATCAGACTTGAGGTCAGGCTTTCCCATGACAAGTGGGTAATCGGTTTTCGATTGGGACACAGACGCAGCAAAAAACACCGCAAATACCCAGCAATATGTCTTGGGGGAAGGCTCGACATTTCTGTCGAGGCTTTCCCAGAATGCTTTATATGTTCTGTCAAAATCTCGCTGGTCAAGACAGGGGCAAACTAGGTGAACCGATCGGAAGTATCGGGCCACTAGCATGTCTGCTGTAATCCGGCCGGGTATTAATGCTTTGAGCATAACCGAACCGGACTCCATGCCGAAAATATGCCCAGAGAAGGGCATGATGCAGTCCGTGGAAAACTGCATAAAGCTTGGGAAGTCGCTTCCCGCGGAAGCAGCGGAAACAGCATCATTGATGGTGTCGCAATTGGGTTTCTGTGGTGCAAGCATCGTATCAGTTATGGTGTCCGTTTTCATAAGATAGTTTGTTGTATTGGCGAGATGCGGATGGTGCTTGCTTACATCCAAGGCGAATCTAGCAAGCATCAGAGCCTCCGTCCGAGCATGGAGATGGATTCGGTCTATTCTGAGAACAACATCGACCAAGTCGGCAGAATATTCGTCTTGCCGCATGTGCAACATGGTTTCCGAGGTCAACATATCTCCAGGTTGAACCTGAACTTCGTAGCCGTCTTCAAAGCCTACAGAGTCAATGGCGAGTTCGGATGAAACTGTCGAGGCAGTCGAAGTTCTGAGAGCTACATGGCGTTCCAGGGTACGCTCCAGAGAGCCAACCTTGTTCTTGACATCGTTAAAGCGCTGTTTACCAATATCATCGAGCGTCTCGGAGAGATAGACACAATCCCGGACAAAGTCCACGCACTTTTGGCAAGGCCGGTTCTTGTTGCACTTTTGTTTGCGCCTGCGACATTCAAAGCAGCTGTTGATCATTCGCATGCGCCGTCGCAATGGCTTTGGCTTTGGCTTTGGTGTTCCTGGAGAGGAATTGCCATGACTGACGGAAGCCATCGCTGTAGCTGAGGAAGCAAAGGATGGGCGAGGGGCAGTGTAGAGGCTTGTTTAAGTACTGCCCGAGGGCGCAAAGGAGGATAGAATCGACTAATTGGTTATTTTACCGCAATAACAAAGTTTGTAGTGTTTTGTGTAGCGTGATACAGCCATATGCGAAAGGAAAAGGGATAGCGAGCGCGCAACACAAGGAAGAAAAGGAGAAGACGAACATGGAGCAGGCAGGCGTGAAGGAGTATATATATTATGAGCGGCTCGGCGGCAGCGTAGACTCGTAGGATGAAAGCAAAGAAGCGTAGGGGGCGAGGAAGTGAGTGAAAGAAGGGGCAGACTTACTTTCAGAGTAGGAGGTAGCATAAGACAACGTCACTTCGCGCATTTGCTTAAAGCCGTTCTTTTCGTTCCTTTTTTTGAGGGGGAGGGGGCAAGATTAAATTATCATACCCAACCGGGTTCCTTGTTTTGCTCAACACGGCCCTAATCCCAGATCAAGTAGAACCATAACTGCCGCAGGGATAAAGCGAGAGAAAGAGCAGCTGTCCGATTATAGGGCGGTGACGGGAGCTAGTCGAGGCTAAAAGGACCAGTCGACCCAAGAAGTGTAAGAGAGAAAAGAAAAGACACGGCAGCTTTGCAGGACTAGCGTTCAGCCTATGCACGGTACGTGTGCAGGATATATGCCTAAGATGCACAGGCCGGGGAGAGAGAAGCGGATTGATTAGAAGCAAGGCGTTCAGGGTAGGAAAAGGGCAAAGAATGGATTGGAAATAGCAAAGTGCCAGAGCAATAAAGCAGGAGATAAGAACTCTGGGAAAAGGGAGGAAAAAGGAAAGAAAAAGAAACCCCGAAACCCCGAAAAAACCGAAAGAACAAGAAAGACGGCAATCTCTTAATCTCTCTTCGCAACGATTCGACGCCCGTCTCACGTAGCTGACAGATGCTGCGGCATAGCAGGATATGCAATATTACAGCTCGCTATGAACCATGCATGGGATTTTCACTGCACACTAGGCATAGCAAAACAAGCTCAGGCGGCTAGAGACAGCGCCAGGTAGAGAAGTCCAGACAAGAGCCCACGGAACAGGATCAGATAGCAAGCTAAAAAAGACCAAAGAGGCGGACGTGTCTGACTGGTGAGAGGCGGCAGATGTTGGCCTATTTGCGCCTCCGCTTTTACTACTCATTCGCCTCGATTGGCGCTGAGATTGCATTTTTCGTGATTCGTCATCAGCAAAAAGGGATAGGCTAGCGCGGCGGCAAGACGGCATATGGATGGATCGTTGATTGAACTGATTAGCATTTTGAGCAAAGTCGGGGCGTTGACCGACGATCGATATTGAGAGAAGAGGAAGGCCAGGACGCCACCAAGAGGAGAAAAGAGTAAGAAAATTCCAAGCGGGCGACCTCCCCCC
>NETT01000008.1:49400-66397 GCA_003449175.1 Ceratocystis smalleyi | reverse complement strand
GTTTTTCTAGCTACCACGTAGTCAATTTTCTTGGCAGCTGGCCTGCGGGCCAATGTGGGAGCACAGGGATGTATTGCGTGGGCTTTCCGTCCCTCCGACTTGCTCCTTCTGTTTTCGCCCCGCTACTTCTTGCCATTGTTGTCCTGCCTGCCCTGCTTGTCTGTCGTTAGCCGTGCGCCTTCACTTTCGCAGCCTCCTTTTGCTTCCCCGGCTTCCTCTACGTCATCGTCTCGACTTCCCGTTCGTCGTTACCTTCGTCGTTACCTTCTCCTTTATCTTCTCCTACTCTCTCTGCCCTTGCCCCTGCTCTCAGGGCTGTACATGCTGCCGCTGCTGACAATACCTATTCATAAAAGCGGGGACTATTGCTTCGCTTAGCAAGGCCCATTTTTGGTTAGCCCGTACTTGGGGCCTGGCTCTTTCTCATCACATCACATCAACAACGGCCAATTGTCAAGTGTTAGGCCGGACAATGGATGCAAGCAACCCGCCTCCGCTGCTATAATACTGTTGCTGCGCTCTATATTATTGCCATTCGCACTGTGATACGTCCCAGTCGCTGCATAGTCTGCCGTCTTTGTATGTACCTTTGTACAGTCATGCATAGCGGTTGGTACTATATTCTCCCGCCCGCACCTCAAATCGCGCCTTTTCTCATTCTTGTCAGCTTTTTCCAGCTGTGCACACTATGCCAGACGCTAAAGTCTCACCTCTGTTGCATTGCCTTCCTTCTGTTTTGATGCCGAGTATGGCTCTGGCTCTGGTACTGGTATTGGTTCTTTTGTCTCATCACACGCTGGGTCCTTCTTTGTGATAAATTCCCCCCCCCCTGTATTTACATTCTCCTGTCCCAGATCTCCCGCCATCGCAAGGGCTGTATCCTGTATCCTGTGTCCTGTGTCTTGTGTCCTGTATCCTGTATCCTTTGCCGCTAGGACTCTGCTAGCTCGGCGGCCTTGGCCTGGACCGTGGCTACGGCCCGGAACCGCTGTCTTCGTAGCTTCGCTCGTATAAACCGGATGTGGTTCTTTAACAGCACCCACGATTCTTCTGATCTGACAAATCTCTTCCAAACCCCCTCCGCATAGCCAATGGCAACGCGTTTACGATGCTGGAAAATATACTGCCTCCATTGTCTCCTGCGCTGCAACGTCCGCTGGAGCCGTAAATACCACCCTACATGTCTCCCAGGAGCTCTCAAGCCCCCTCGAGTGCGCCTTATATTGAGCAGGCGGCTGCGCGCAATGAATCTGTTCAGGTACTCTATTGAGCTCCCTGGAAAGTACTGCTGAATCAGCTTCTTCAGCCACGTTATCCGCGCGCATCGTCCCAAGTGGCCGTACCGCAGGTCGCGCAGGATTAGCAGAATAAAACTGCCAATTAGTGGCTTCTGCACTCGCAGCTTTCTATTGCGCAAAAATGCCAAGCCGCGGTCCAGAAAATGAAGACGCTGCCGGACGCTGAAACGTGGTTGGCACGCCATTGCGACCAACACGCGCTGGATGAAGATGGCGTAGTCATGGGTTGCGGTCCTCGATAGTTTCTTATCGTTCCGTAGCTCCAGAGCTGTGAGCAACTCCGATCCCGAAATCATGGGCATTTTAATTAGCGCCTCCGAGTACTTGTACCACATCTTCCAAGATAAGGCACGTTCCAAGGCTGGTAATCCCCCATAAATCATGCTCGCATTTCGCCGCGCAAGCCTGTACAGCGCCACGGCAACCGACGCATCATTGCATGCCGCCGTCAAAGCAGTGACCGACTTTGGGTGGATTTTAGTTTTCGTTTTTGTCAGTAGTGCGTCAAAGGACTTCACGAGATCGGCCAGTCGGTCCTGTTGCCGGAGAGCTTCGCATAGGCTCATCATGGTCGGAACATGTTGTTTTACGGGGACATATCGAGAAATTGTTGTGACGAGATTTGCAAGAGCAAGCCAGGGCTTCGATCTCTCCGTTTTGTTGTAGAAATTGGCGTAGACGATCTTTGGCCTTGGTAAATACCCTCGACTGGCCCACTGTTGTATCATTAGACAGCACAGTTGCATGTCAGGCACGTAGGATTGACGAGTGCCATAGTTGGAGAAAAACGAGGATATCGTGCCCAGAAACATAGACTGCCGCATCGCAGGCATCTGGGAAACCATTGACGCCAGAGCGAGTTGCAAACGCCAGGTATCTAGCCTGCCTTGGGCAGATTCCAAGGCCCTAGAAAACGCTGGAAGCAACTCAGCCTCGAGCACATCCAGGGAAAAGCGAGATAAGATCTGAGCTGTAGGGCCTGTGAGGTGTGGAAGCGGGAGTATATCTGCTGCATGCTCCTCTTTAGTGGTTGCTTTGAGTTGTGAGTGCCACGAGCGGAATATCGCGTAGATCGTTTCGTAGACGTTATTGCGGAGCGTCGGGATATACGTTTCGGGCATGCATTGCATGACAAGAGCCAGCGCGCGAGCGTTAGTTGCCGCCAAGTTCAATTTGAGAGAAAGAGCATAGAGACACCTCCAAACGGCCTCCGAGTAGTCCTGTGGTCTGCCAACTGTAGACTGTCGCATTGCTTCGCAGGTTTGTTCAATAAGGCTTGAAAGAAGGATATCCGGAGCTTCCGATCGTGTGCTGAGGGGTAGTAGAGCATCAAATGCCCGTGTCGTGAACGTGACGATTTCCTCGTCGCGGCAAAGGCCCAGCCGCACCGAATTGGCAAACTCAATATTGTATTTCTGAGCGGCACAGTACAGCTCGGTAGTAAGGCCATTGGCTACTTTTGTTTCGATAGAAACGAGCGCCGTGACGAGCGGATCGGCATATTGTGGGCGATCGACAGTGTTCGCGTAGTCGATTGTCTTGCCGACCAGCAAATCGCGCAAGGCCCCGATCAACGGGATTTTGCTGAATATCGAAGGCTTCTGGGCGGGGGTAGGAGCAAACCAGGTCCATTTTGAAAGATCGCAAGAATTGTATTCTGGCGGGGAAAATGTTTGAATGGAGTATATGTCAGCCATGTGACGCTTCCCCGCCCGCCTCCTGCTCTCCAGTGGACCGGGAACCGAGGACAACAGTCGCATTGCAGTCACACCGCTGTGTTTAACAAGCGATTTCGAAGCCGCGGGACCAGCAGTTAGAGCTGCAGCTGGAGAGAGACCGCGCGTAGAGTAGAAGTGATTTATTGTGCTAGGTGCAGCCATTGTTGCCTCGGCTGGCAGGCCCGACGTCGGGCTTGGGCTTGGATGGCATACTGGAGAGAACGCAAGCCGTTGATATCTGGTTGCCGGCCGTGGGGGCATCGTGAGATTCGAGGCAGTCCGGCCAAGGCGGGCTTGGAGCTGGGCGGGGGGGGATTCTAGCCTCGAATTGTAGGCCGGGGAAAGCTTATTGGGGGATGCACCCAAAAGCGAGGCTCCCCGCTTAGGATTTGTTAAAGCGGTGATAGGATTGGCCAATTGGCCTATCACAATGGGGCATGGTTTGTATCACGTGACTCGGGAAGCAAGGGTAGCTTATCAAGCTTTATCGGGTGCCGATAAGCTTGATCCGCTATAGTGTGGGGAATTTACGGACTTAGGCAGGCGCTTGACGGCCCATATTCCAAACCAAGTATGGGAAGCAACTACCAATTTAGTCTCCACAGTTTATCGCCAGCTTCTTATTAGTCGATGACTCGGCACAAGCAAATGTGCTGTGATGCTGTGATATAAGTCATAGATTCGTTCAGCTCCAAACAAAAGCCTTACAGCTATAGACGCTTTTCTGCATAGTGCGCACCAGCTTGCTGCCATATCGCAGCTCACATGACGAGGGGGCAGAAAATAATGGCGGTAAAAAAAATTATTAATATAAAAAAGCCAGCGCTCCTGTGCTTTATGTGTGACATGTCTATATAGTCTATGTACAAAGTGCAATGCAAAAGCAACCGCCTACACAGCTCGTCCAAACACCCTACACATGCTGGGCGTAAGTGGTGTATTCGTCCTGGAAAGGCACCGGCAAGTTACGCGCCATGTAGCCTCTCCATTCGGGCCGAGTCCGCTTGTATTTCCACCCGGGTGTGGTAAGCTGCAAGTCTTCGATGGCCGAAGCGTACTTGACCAGCTCGTCCTCTCTCCAGGCAGTCTGCATAATGCCGACACCATACGGAATATAGCTAATGTCCTTGACGCCAAGGGGCAGAGTCACCATCGGGTAGCCGGCTTGAGCAGCAATCTGGAAGGACTGGCCAACACTGGACGGCACAAGCAGGCCGTTCAGCTTTCTATCTTTCCAGTTCAGGGCATAGTCAATGCCGTTTCGAGCAGTGGTCTGTATGTAGTGGAGTGCCTCCCAGTACTCCTCATTCTGTTCTCCTTTAGTTGCGGCAGACGCAAGGAAATAGTCCTGGCCTGAAGGAAAAGCCGGGTGCGATCCGGGCTGGCCGCCCTCGGTTCCGGAATTTTTGTCGTTGTACTCGATGATATCCTCAAGTGATCGCATCTGAGTATTGGTGAGCTCAGAAAGGTAGGCCTTGATGTTGTTGTAGAAGTCGACCTTGATGACAGTAAACTCGGATTTGCTGGGAAATCCGCGCGTAGTGCCATAGTCCCAGTCCCAGCCGTCTTTGCTGATGAACTCATCGCCATTCAGAATTTCAGTGCCATTAATAACTGTAGCTCCAGCCGCCTCTATCAGCTCGACCAACTTTGAAAGAACGTCAATCTGCTCAGTTGAGGCATACTTCCAGAAGCTGTCCCAGGGCAGTCCAAACGTGGCACCATTGAGAGCAGTCTTGTCGGATAGAAAGGGGGCATATCCATCCTTGGGCATAAACTCCTTTTGTCCTTCGGTATAGTTATCGCGGCTATCGATGCCCCAGATAGCATCAAAGGCGTAGACAGCATCTCGGACAGTACGGCCAAAGGTGCCGACACTGTCCTGGTGCTCACTTTCAGGAACAACACTAGGAAGCAAGAAACAAGGTTAGTGGGTGCCGACAACAAAACTACAACATCATACCAGAGCTGTTTTTTACGCTTACCCGGCTCTTGAAGTGCGGCCAACAGTAGGCTTGAATCCCACGATACCATTGCGCAGGGCAGGGTTGATAACTACAGGTGAAGATCAACGGGTTAGCTGTCTGCTGTGCCTAACTCCCACCCACCATAATAACATGCTGCACTACCTTGCTGCAAAAGACGACAGCCTGTAGAAATCACAACTTACTGCTGCCATCGGTCTCTGTCCCCAAGGAAAAGGGAATGACATTTGCACTCACGGCAGTGGCGCTGCCGGTGCTGCTGCCACCGGGGTTGTTGGTCAAATTGTAAGGGTTGCGGGCCTGTCCACCTCTGGCCGAGTATCCCTCCGAGTAATAGCTGGAGCGCATATCGGCCCACTCACTAAGAGTGGATTTTCCAAAGAGGACAGCGCCGGCATCCCGGAGCTTCTGGATAGTGAAGGCATCTCGAGGGACGATGCTTCCCAGGAGGGAGTTGCTTCCCGCTGTGGTCTCCATCGAGTCCTTGGTAGCTATGTTTTCCTTGACAAGAAACGGAATGCCATGCAGGGGGCCGCGGACTTTGCCCTGGCTGCGTTCAAGATCCATCTGAGTGGCAATCTTGAATACATCAGGGTTGACCTGCATGACAGAACTGTGCAAAAAAGAAAAGGGAAGAAAATTCCAATAGGTTAGACGACTGACTGCGGCCGCTTGGCTGGAGCGTATGTAGACTTACTTGATGTAGTTCTGAGTTTGCTGGACTCTGGTCAGATAGCACATGCTGAGGCTCACGGATGTCAGCGTTCCGTTGCTCATGCCCTCCTGCATCTGGTCAATAGTGGCCTCTTCTAAAAGAAAACCGTCACAGTGAGGCATGGTAAAGAGCTCGGGTGTGTTTATGTTCTTTTCCAAGGGAAACAGAATCTCTCTATCAGTTGGAACCCAGTCTCCACCTATGCTAGCAGTAGCAAAGACACCGAGCTGCAGGATCACAGCCCCAAGTTTACTAAGAGAGGGCATTTTTAGGGTATATTAAGAAGCTTGCTTGTGTGGTATCGAGAGAACAAGTCTTCAAAAAGGCGTGTTAGTGGAGTAATAAGAAATAGAAGAATGCAACACAAGACAAAATCCCAGAGTCCCCGGCAGATAGCTGATAGCTTTTGCTGCAGAAGAAATCGAGATGGGAGTAAGACGGCAACTCACCAAACAAGGGAAACGAAAAAAAAAGAAAAGATGTATATGCAAAGTTTGGTTCAATAATAGAACACAGCGACGCATGCAGAGAATGCAACAAGACTCGAGAGAGACTTGGAAGTAAACCAGTGAGCGAGCGAGTGATTAAGAAGAAGTGAAGGAGACTTTGTGGGCACAAGGCATGATACACAAGAAATATAAGGAAGGGAGAACAAGACGATGGAGAAGGCCGGTTTATATATATATACATATACGTAGACATATCTTGCACATCCAACTGAAGGGGACCCCCCCCCCCCCCCGGTCTAGCACCCAAGCTTTCTTGTTGCTCACGGCTCATAGATGGTGGGCAGCACAAGATGAAGTGAAGCTAAAAGTGAGCGATGAAAACACCAAGCTAGATGTAGGCCAAGCATGCATGGGGCTGGCTTGGCTTGTCCGGAGACATTGCCCTGGTGAAGATTAAGCAAGTAGGTGAACGGAGTGGGTGTTGTAGATAAAAATAAGAACATGCACACTATGTATCCACGTGCAGGCTTAAGGCGCTTGCCAGAACCATCCGGGGCTGTGTATATTGACACCGGCGGCGCCAGAGAGAAGTCAACCATGTGGGGGAGGCAAAGAGACTAAACCGCTAATGCAGAGACAGGAAGAGAAACAGAGGCAAGAGAACGGGAATGAGAAAATTCAAAAGCCGATAACAATGGCAATGGCAAATAACCAATGGTCCCCGCGTGAGCTTCCTTTACCTACATTAGGAAATGAAGTGCATATAATGAGCAAAAAGAGGGAATATGTTGAGAGGCAACATCAGTGTGCTGCTGTGATGTGATGTGATGTGAACATGAATGTGACGCTGACATGCAATATTCAGGACTCGTATGCCCTGCCTTGGGGCGGTACGGGAGGGGAAGTTTGTCAAGATTATGCCAGCTTGGGTCTGTCACAGTGAAAAGGAAAAAAAGACAAAAGACAGAAAAAAAAAGGACGGCCCAAGAACAAAAAGAACCGAGGACATAGAAACAAGGCAACACTCCATTCTCTCTTGGCTTAGTGACTGATTCTGCCAGGGCTATACAAACAAAAAAACAGCCCCCAAGGAAACTTTTATTTTCTCCCTGTTGACGAGTCACTTAAAGTCGCAACTCACCGTCAGTCACATGGGTCTAGGCTCCACATGCATACTACGCGCAGCAAACGCAATACAGATGCCACATAGGCAGACATACATACAGAGCCCAAAATGGCCGAGTTCCTTTCCCCTAACTTGCAGTGAGACATATGGGCAAGACCAGCGCGGTGAACCCTACACGAGAGGCGTACATACTTTCGCAAAGACAAAGAGAGTAAAGTAAAGCAAGACAAGGGATGGTTTAGCAAGGCAATAATTAGCCATCAAGACGAAAGCCCTTCCCTCAACCACCTCCAAGCCATACCCACTTGGAGATGTTATCCACCAGCCAGCCAGCCTCAAACCGTAAATTGCCCTGAAGGGAAGATGGGTGTTGATCGTGTGGGGGTGTCTTTAAAGGGCGTTGCCGCCGCCACCATGGCTTTGCGAAGCAACTGTGAATGTGCTGAGCTGGACTCTATGGTGCAAATGGCATCGTCATAGTGCCAAGCAGTACCATATGTAAGGATATGCCAGAGGTATGTGTATATGCTTCCAGGATTGCTGGTGAAGCAAAGGACTCCTGTGCAGGCCAGGACGGCCACAATAGATAAAGTATAGTGCCAGCCATCTCAAAAAAGAACGGCCTAGATAGAACAAGACTTGTTATTATCCACCAACGAAACGCCGCCGTGCAGCAACAAAGCAATATACGCCGAATAGCCAACGCCCATTCCAGAAGAACATAAGAAGTGCTATCTATCCCGAATATTGAGCCTTGACAGTAAATAAAACAGTTCGGGTCTCTTGGTTCTGAACTTGCACTTCCTTGGTCGGACAATCAGGGTGGGGGGGTTTCAGTTTTTTTCTGGTGTGTGAGATTGTTCATCTTCCCACTCGATAACTCTCATTTTCACAGATAACACTAGATTGGGTTTGAATGCATCCTACGTCTACTGGAATCACTATGGTCAAACGACGCAACAAACGAGACTATATGTTCGTCGACACAGCTGGCATTAGAGTGTCGAGTAGAGGAAAAAGGAGCCGTTGGTGTCTAGTAGTGGCCAAGAAGATGCTCTACCATAGCCTTTTGTCTGCCATAGTCTCCCTCTGATTCTTGGGCTTTATTTGCCTGTAATACCTGCATCTAGTGTAGGTTCTTGTCCTCCCACCACAAGTTCACAGCCTCTTTAACATTAGAATCTTGGTGCCAGTGTTTTCGCTTATAAGGGACGAGATGCCAAAAACAATGCGAACGGCAACTACTTGTTTGAGACTAGAGCGAGACTTTACCCACGACTTATTTTTAGGGGCATTTCTTTCATCTCCCTATTGGCTCGATAAAATGGCAATCACCCAACTAAATACATCATGTTCTAGAATACACCTAGAACATGGCTAGAATATAGAATAGAGTCATTGCTTCAGTGGTATGACAATGGACAAGAACTACCAAAAAAAAAAAAGACTTGCAAACTTATCAACAACAACCGCAGTAATCAGCAAGCTTAGACCTCGTTCCCGGCCTCCTAATATTGTGGCACGCGCCTATCATCCATCTTCATGATGGCGGGACTCGATCTTGGATCGCCCATGACAGCAGGCGACTATTCCAAGGACGCCTCCGCTGGCCACTCGTCGTTTTTATTGCCAACGTCGTGTGCTCTGAGACCAATTCTGGGCTGACTTGATCCTTGGCAGGAGACAAAGGGAATGGGATAAAAGCAGAAAAAAGAAAAACCAAAAGACCGCGTGTCTTTGCTTTTTGGTTTTCACGAGGCAGAAGCACGCAATATAGCAGCACTAATATAGCAATCACACGCACGTCCAGGCGCAAAAGGACCTGCCACTTGACGAACAGTAAGCCTGTGGGACAAGCCGCCCATCCCCCTTGCTCAGCCGCATTGCAGCCTACTTTTGAAGGTGCCTACTAGAAAGCACGGACTTGACTTGAGCGTCATCTGCCAATTCCTTCTCTTCTCACTCGTCTTCCCAGAGATCTCAGCTCCATGTAAATAAATGCCTTTTCCAAGCGCTAGATGCTGGGACACAAATGCTGAGGTTGATGCGGGCCTGGCTCATATAAGATGCTGTCTTCCACATATAGGCTCCTTTTCGGACGTAGTCCTTCCTATCTTCTGACTAGATATTTATGCACGAGTCGTGCTTGGTCGCTACCACATTATCCGTCCTCCTGCTATGGCCTTTTAATTCTCTTACAATGGCACTTGGGGGCTTTTTTCTGTTACATTCGTGCATAACGGAATCATGATATCGTGTTTTCTGGCCTCGCCTTCTTGTCCCGATCTCCTCCTTAGCTAACTTCTGTCTCAGATATACTTGGAGAGATACGACGCATGACAAAAGATCCCCTCCTTCCATGCAAACATTGCTTGCACCTACCTACTGTTGCCCGCCAATACCCGGAGTTGGAGGCATGGAATGCAATGGTGATCTTTTTTGGTAGCCATAGCACTCCAATAGGTAGGAGCTCAGACAGTAGCAAGCCAAGGCTATTTTGTCCATTCCCTACAGCTCTGCCTCCCCAACACAACCCTCTTTTTTATTTGCGCCAAACGCACTTCCGGCAAAAGACTAAATCCTGGCTAGATGCCTCGGTAAACGTAAACTCGTGATAAGAAGGCTGTTGGACTCCTCCTATGACTAGCCTTTAGGGCTAAACTCAGATTCCGACTCATTAGTGGCCAACATATCCCCCTATCTTGGCAAGCAAGCCAAGACATAAGAGCAGCCAGCCACGCCTCTAATGTCGCTTCTCGCTCAGCATCGCATCGTGTAAGATTATAGGATTAAAAGGGGTGTCGTGATCATGAAGTCTGGAGACAACCCATACAGGAAACGCTTGTCATCATCTTACAAGTTGATGGACCCCATATAACCTTTATGATGTTTTTAACTATCAATACCGATAATTCCAGCTGAGCATGACCATTGCCAAGGCAGCTAGCTCCCGTCCTCTTAAAATTTGTCAACAAAGACACTTTGTTCAACTGAGCCGAGGGTTGTTACGAGACTGATGAAACTATCGGGGAGTCAGGGCGGCAAAGTCCGTCTGTCTCCACACACTTCGCATTTGACGCTTGCGCATGCCAGAGTAGGGCAAAACCTACGAATTAACCTTTGGATCCGCCAGTAGAAGCTCCATGGTGCTATAGGTTCGCATGGCCCGTTCCCAACAAAACCAACCTTATTTCTTTTGACTTCGCTCACAGACCAACTAGCCCCCTAGCAGGCTGGAAGTGGGAAGAGGTTCTCATGCCTGGCAAGAAGAAAATCGGCTATCTCCAATCTCAAGCCCAGCCTTCTTGTCTTGTCAAGCCACCCATTGCTCTTTGCCATATCCTAGCAAGTGTGCATGCACTAGGTCTTGTCCGCCTGTCTTATATTCCGTCTTGGCCGTAGTTGGTTCTGGCCTCCTGGGCAAGGACTTGCCATAGATATAATATGGGAATAACAGTCTGAGAGAGGCCCTGGATCCCATGGTTTCTACTCAATATGTTGTACCCAAGCAAATACTTGGCATGTTAACAAACCCTTCTATCTCCTTCTTGCTTTCCTTATGATCTCCTAGGCCCCGCTCCAATAGTTTCTCTTATTGCTCTTACTGTTCTTACTGTTCCTCTTGCCCATTCTTCACCCATCTTTCCAAGCTTGTGCCTACCCTTATGCGATACCGACATTCCTTTCCAAAGACCTTGTTCTGTCAGCGCTTGACCGAAGCTAAAGACGCTTTCTTAGCCCAGTTACACTTCCTCTCCGTCACCTCCCTTTTCCCATGCAGTTTTCTCTTTGTCCATATCTCAGGTTAATAATGAGACTAAATTCGGCTTAATATGTTAAGACCAGACAAGCTCTACCACACATTGCTCTTGTTAGACATTATGCACCCCTCTTACGTTCCTACCTTCCTAGCCCTTCCCCCCGTCGCCCTAGGGCAACACAAAGTACAGCATCGTATACACATGAGCAAGCACCAATGATCGGCCGCTGTGCCGTTTTCCGGAAAATGGTTTGACTGGACCATGTGGGAGGGGCACAGCTACCATCTCGTTCTATGCATATGCAGCGAAACTTTTGCCTGCGTTGCATACCTCCTTTTTTTCTTTAAAATCCCTGGAACACGTGCTGTATATCGCTACCATATAAACAGTAGACAGACAAAAGGCTCAGCGACAAGAGAGAGCTACCGTGTATGTACGTACATAAACACCACTTCAATCCGTTCGTTCATCATGGCGCAAGGTGGCCATTTTGCATAGCCCCCGTTATCTCTTATCATTGCCGCTCTAGTAGCTCCGTTTAGCGGACGTCGCGTAGTGGTTGCACTGAGAATCAAAACACTATATACTGTACTAGACATGGAAGCCTCGCTCTTTGAACTCTCCTTAGGCTATCTCTACCTATCTACTGTTCCCTAAACGCCTTCTTTGCCGCACAAAATTTCTCGTCGTGACAGCTAGCGTATATCGCCAAGTTCCAGTGGGCTGTACTGCGTAATGTTGTGTAATCGTCTGCCAAACACAAACCTACACACTCTTGTAGCCAACGCGCATATGCCCACGAGACAAGAACGTGGGTTTTGTCTATTCTGGTGACACTCGGCGTGGCTCGTCTTTTGCAGTGGCGCTCGTGCTTACGCACTGTTGGTATGTTGCGCCATAAAGCTGAAGTTCAGCTTTTTCCTTGCGTTTTTTTTGTTCTCCCACTTCGTCACAAGTAGCATTGCCACTTCTAAAGTCTGGAAAATAGGCATATACGCATGTGCATGTGTTTGCCCGATTGTTATAGCTCAACTGCAGCATGCCATACCTTGCCTTTCCTCACCGTAGGTGAGGGTCTTGCTCAACTAGAACATATGTGCAACAAATACCGTTGATAAATATTGGTTAGTGGCTTGCGCCTGATGCTCTAATGCTACCAACCGAGCGATTCAAAATTATTACATGATAACAAAGAAAAAGAACAAGGACTCGGGTAAGCTGAAATTCTCGCTTGGCTTGCTGTTGCGTGCTCAACAGCTTGTTTGATTAGCAGTGTTTAGTGGTCAGGTAACCCTCTTCTCCATGTTTCTCATGTGCAACTCTACCAACGAAGGCTCTTGCTGTTATCTCAATTAAATTCACACATGCCTGTCTATGGGAATGGTCCAGGCAAAGGTCACCAGGCATATGTGTTCTTCATTTCATAGTTCCTGATATATTCGAAACTGCTGAGCCAGGTTACCGCTTCTGCCTGCTCGGCTTCGATTTGATACCAAGAAATTCACCGTCAGTCCCAGCCCAGCTTAGGCCCCTAACTAATGGTGACGGCGATCGTGCCATCTTAATGTTCATTTTATAGCTCCCTCTTCGCCATGCCCCATTTTGCTGAGCCTTTCTTAATGAAACGTTGTTCCAAGTCGGTCTAAAGATCACCAAGACAAGCGCCCAGGGGGCACGGGGTGGGGTGAGAGAAAGGTGGAAAGAGATCCAAGACTAGCCAGCACCAAATAGCTAACCGTCGTCCAAGCTTCAGGGCAGGCTGGCAGCCAGCTCAAAGGCTACAACTTCTCCTTCAAGTACTGCTCAGAAGAAAACTCCAGGGCGCCAAAAGAATCGCGGTCTAGAGAAAAAGAAGCCAGAAAACATGGCCACTAAACAAATGTAGGTACGAGGCAAGCTACCGGTCAAGCGCACAATACGACCAAACATCTGACCAATACTCGCAGAATCTAACACGCAAGACGCAAGACGCATGTGATATAAAGCCAGCTAAACAAGAAAAGCAACCAGACAAGAAGTACGTAACGACAGTGATCATAACAGACGTATCAATAAGTAAAGGAGAGAAACACCAGGAATCTTGGACGCCCCATACTAGCCCCAGCCAGGGGGCCAAGCCAGGACCCAAGCCAGTTGTATACAGTACAACACCACCCAATCCACCACATACTGTCCCTCTCCATGTGCAATTTTTAATGGAAATGCTTTAGGCCATAGTCCTTGGGGATTGGCTCGCCCCGCTCTTCGTCAATGCCAAAGTCCACTTGCACCAGGATAGCATCCGACCCTGAGCGAATGTGATCTTCATCGGAAGTTGCAGACGACACGAGCTCGCTTTTCCCTGCCGTAACCACTGTTCCGGTTCCTGTGCACATTGCAGCGCCGGTACCAGCACCATTGCCTGCGGTTACCCCCGCGTTGCTCAAGTGGTGGTGGTGTTGGTGGTGACTGTGTCGTCCAACCTCCAGCCCATGGCCGTCGCTTTGGCCACTATCCCCGCTCCCTGTTGACTCGAGCTCAAAATCACGGTTATAGCCATCATGACCATGGCCTTCGCGGTTCCGGTGGTACATACTTTTGAGGTTCTCTGTGCTAGAGAGATGCTGTGAGTTGGGCTGGAACCGGCTGCGTGCCGATGCATATGAGATTTTGGAAGCGCTCTTGAGCCTCCCACAAAACAAGTCAAACACAGGCTTTATGCCTGGTACTGAAAGCGCTATCAGCGTTGCGCCAATCTCAGAGACTTCGATAGCCAGCATCGGGTTGTACGACCACGACATATCCGCCTCCCATTGGCCTTTGATGACAAACACAAGGCGGGTGACGGAAATGCCGATTACACTGGGAAAGGGAAGTCGGGTTATGTTAGCCAAGGCTCGGAACACTGAGCACGGGACGGCAGTGACCCCAGAGTCGATATCACAGTAGATACGCATATAGATAGCCCCTAATAAAGATGCAACTTACAAAACTCCTGGTAGCAAGATACATGTCAGCTGGATCTTCCGCTTTCGGTTCATGTCTAGTCCTCTAAGCATGGCAATGGGGATTCCAAAAATCAAAAAGTCACACAGCAGAGAGGTAGCCGAGTTAACACTATAAACAAGGCCCCATTTCAAACATGTGTAATCTTCAGCCCCGAGCTGCCATGAATATGGCCACAGGCCTGTAACAGGCAGGCAGTGGAAGATGATGAGAAGAATCTGAGGCAAGAAGCCAGCAACAATCAGACCGCCAACTATGAAAATAGCCATGCGGAATGTGTTGTGCATCTTGCACAGCCGATAGTAGAAAGCCAGGCCAGACAGCCGGCCTATAAGTAGTGAGGTGGTATATATGATGTGGGCTGCGAAGTCGAGGATTTCACTGTTCTCAACAGTGTCCATCGGCATGACGTACTCGATGTATTCAAAATGCCGTCCTGAGCCAAGTCGAATGAGGATGACGCAAAGCACGACGAATGCGATGAGAGTGAGCTAGCAGGCACCGACTTAGTTAGCGATTTTCTTCCCAGCAGTAAACCAAAAGAATCAAGTCGACTTAGAATCCAAAAAAAAGAAAAGAAATAAGAACAAAAAGGATGGAACAAGGAACAGGGAGCGAGATCAGCCTCTTCTTCCTGTTTGTGGCCAAATGGGGTAACTAACAACTCCTACCAATGCCAATCCATCATCAATACCAACGTGTTTGACAATGAAAAGACGCGAAAACAGACGGACGGCCACGACGAGTGTCGAAAGGCTGCCAACGAAGATAATGGCCACAATGGTTTGGCTCTCGGTGCTTTTATACAGTCGATCCTCGATTCCTTCCGGGACACGCCCGGCAGCTATTGCCTCCTCAATCGCCTTGCTGCTCATTGGAGCAAAATGGCAAAGAAAATGACCAGAAGGCAAGATGAGGGGCAGCGCTAGAGGCTAGTTGGGCGGACAGCCCACGGCGGTTATCAATCTATACAAAAAATGGATCACTATGCCCGAGGCAAGTGAGGCTCTTGGGGCTCCCTTGTGACCGGCGGCACGAGAGACCGAGAGATCAAGTGGAGAGATATCGTGCGAGAGGGGCTGCAGTGAGGAGAGAAGGGTGGGAGGCAACGGCCTAGCAGATAGACAGGATCCTGATAGTGGCCACGGGCAGATAGATGGGTTACGAATATCTTGTTTCTGTTGATAAAAGTACAAGCAGCCAGGGATAGAATATACACCAAGACTGGTGAGAGCTGGTAAGCAACGTACAGGGCGATAGACCGCGATTGAGAGTGAGATTTCATACAGGAGAAACCAAGAGCTGAAACTTAAAGGGTAATGAAGGCAAAGATCAAGGGCAGTCATGAACGGGGAGACATCGACAAGCAGGCGCAAACGAGGGTGATAGTTGTATGTATGGTCAGATACACCCAGGGGAGGGGAATATGAAGTTGGCGTGTAGGGGGAAGGAAAAGGATAAAAGAAAAGGAAAAGAAACACTTCCTGAGGTGGGCAACCAACAGCTAATCAAAGAGACCAGAGGGCAGCAGGGCGGGCAGCAACAAGAGGGTGTGACAAAGACCACAGACCAAAGCAAATAAGACAATTCAGAACAGGATAGCCAGTCAGCCAACCAATTGCTCAGTCAGGCATCTATATATGTGGCGCACGAATATGAAGCGTATCGGGTGACTCTTATCCTCCTATCCTTTGTTTTCACTGCTGGGTCATTGCGGGAATCCTATCAGCAGTGTACTTTCTATGTGCGTTTGGTCCCGAGGCTGGACCCGAGGAGCCCTGCACGTTTGAACAGCTGGGTGGGTGGCTGACTGGCCGTTGGTTTCTTACTATTTGCTAGCGAGCAAAAAGAAATACGGCAGTACTTGCATGCAGCAAGCGGACTTCTTTTTTTAGGGACAAGCCCGGGCTTCCCACTCCACAGAATCTGCTGAGAGCCATATTAGCGGGACCTCACAGAGGTAACATGCAGGCAAAAGGGACGGCGAGTAGTTTGCAAGCGAAAGGTGAACGCGGACATGAACGGAAACCAGGCTGGTGCTTAAAGTGCGGTCAAGGCAGTGAGTGGATCAGCTATTTTGTACTTGCCAGCAACAGTAAGCCCAGATGAAATGCCAACACACATATACCAATAAGCTTGGATCCTCAAGAGCATGTCAGCGCTCAATATTACGTTTTCTAGGCGTATTCGGAAACCCACTGGGTGAAAATACACTCACTATATGAACCAAAGCCTTTTGCCCTGCCTGCATCCATCGACTCATGTCCACTCCCCCTTCTCCATGTTCACCTTTTTAACCGCCTTTATGCACGTACCCGAGGCCTGGTGCTGCTCCCACCGGGCGACCGCCTACCTGCCTGGTCTATTTACACACAATTTCAATGTTAAAATATAAAACAAGAAAGAAAAGAAAAGAAAAGGTTGTTGGAGCAAAAGATCCCCCCCCCCCCCAGGCACTCCGTCTTTTTCCTTTGAAGTGACCCAAAAATGATCAGGAAATATGATTGACATTCCTCTTCCTCTTTTGCTGTCGCTGCCATGGTCCATAGCACACCAATGGAGATGCATAATATCAGAAAGCCATTAAGTCAGACGTATGTATATGCCAAGTATACTAAGGCCCACACTCACACTCTCATCCGTCAAGGTCGCACATGAGCTAGAGGCTGGTAGCACCGTCAGTAATATATTCACCTGTGCTCCCTTCAGCCAAGAGACATAACGTACAAACTTTTCTGATGCCAGCTCTCAAGTTCGGCTACTATTGGCGGCCTGGTTCCATGACTGCTATGCCATGCAAGTAAAATTACGCAGTCGGAGTAAGTCTACTACAATTCAGATACACATATGTACACTGACCTGAACTGACACCCTCTGTCTTTCTTATTTCCCTGAGAAGAGGGAGGGCTGCACACTGGGCTCGGCGGCTTGGCACCAAGCCCGCCAAAAAAAAGAAAAAA
>NETT01000008.1:0-44633 GCA_003449175.1 Ceratocystis smalleyi | reverse complement strand
GGGGGGGAATTCTCTTCTTATAGCAGTAAGAGGAGACCTAATTTCTTGGCTAGGCCCAGTCATCTGGTAAATCTGTCCCCCCCTCGGAGTCAAATGTCAAGTCAAGACTTGCTCATGCATTTACAATATCCTTGGTCTTTTACATAATAACTTGAAATTTACAAAGTCACATGGCTCTTACCACTCAAAACTCCAACAGGTCCTCTGTTCCATTCAGGGATGTCAACCCTCTTTTTGCTATTTGCTTCTTTTGTCTCGTCACGTCTCGCTGCCCTGGACTGGCTTGGCTGTCTCTCCTTTTGCTTTTCCCCCTTTCACCTGCGCTTGTGTCGAGGTTTTTTGCGCTTCCCCAAGAAAAATCCGGGGAATGTCCCACCGGACATGTGAAGCTATTAACCAACAGAAACGTAATAAAAATCCCATGTTGGACCTGCTGAGCCTGCTGAGCCTGCTGAGCCCCTAGACACCCAGCATGCCTTGCCCCGTTAAATTCCCTTGTGGTCTTGGAGATCGGAGGTCATTTGCTCAAAGTTCTGAAGAAGGGGCAGGGAGCGACTTGTCACAACATTGAGTAAGACTACAAGAGGAATATGCAGATGTTGTGCAGAATTTTCGGCTCAAGCTGTACTGGTTGGGTTGCTACAAGTGAAGTGAGTAGTACCACGCACAAGCTCATGTATAGCATGTTGTCCGCACATAGCGTGTTCTGTATACCCTGCACACCACTTGACGTAAGAACACTTCCTGCGAATGCGCACCATCCCCATCCACTGTCTTCTCGTGCTTCTCCTATCCCAACACCACATACCACTTCAAAATGGCGCCAGAACCGCCGACCACAACTCGCAAACGGACTCCAAGTTTGCGTGAACCCATGAATCTGCGCATCTTGGCGTCTATAATTTTTGTCAAAATCAGGGGCACGCGTTTCGTTTCTCCAATTCTAAGAAGAGTGGCTGGCTATAGGAAAGCATCTCCCCCCCCCCCCTCTAAATTTCCGTATTTTCTGTTGCCCAAAATCTTTGTTCCCCTTCCCTCTCCTCCACAAAGTCTACTGGATTGGCAAAGCTGTCAAATTAAAGCTTTGACTTGGCAGAGAAGCAACCACAGCGGAAGCCGGTATTCGGCTCTGGTTGATAATGATGTTGTTGTTATTAAATTACAACAAAAAAAGACAGAACAAAAGCCAAGCTCGTACGTAGTTTCTTGCATTCTTTGAACAATCCTGAAAGAACAGAAGCGCCTGCTTATTTGCTAAGCACTCACTCTAGAAACTAGCCGCCCCTTGGTCTTCCCAACAACCCTTGTTACATGCACCAAGTCATGTGCTCAATTTTGTGTCTTCGCTTTGCCCAAATGAACGATGATGACGTGAGAAGATGAAGGGGAGGGCCCCAAACCCAGGCCTATATTGACAGAAGAAAAGATTTTTTTATAAGAAAATCAAGACGATAATCGATGGAGATAAAATAAATAAATCCTCACGTTACCAAAAAAGAGCATCGCCCTTTTCCATACGTCATCAACTTTTGATGAAAACAGGAGGGCCGGCCGGGCTCGCTCGCTCAAGCCATGAAAAAAGGATAGCATTAAATTAGGGTCTTGCCGTGGATCGAACACGGGACCTCTCGCAGATAGTGCTTCAGGGTTAACCCTAAGCGAGAATCATACCACTAGACCGTTGTCACCTTCCTTAACCCTTACTATAGACCTAGACATCATAACCCTAGTTTGGGTTACACGCGACACCCAAGATCCATGATATTAACCGTCAGCTCAAATCAAATTCCCGGGTCGGACTTCACAGATCCAACTCAGCTATGTGTGAAAAAGATGGCGCCCTTTGTCTTACATCGTTATGCTTGAGATACGTAGAAGTTAACCGTAGATAAAGACAATAACAACAGCAACCAACCCCCTCTCCCCCTCCCACCTCGCCCTATGCACCAAGTGAATATTTAGATGCACAGCAAATAAAGCACGAAAGCCTCACAAACAGACAGCAAGAAAAAAAGCAGAAGACAAAAAAAGAGAAGAAAAAAAAGTCAAACAATACTAGACACCAATAATCTGCGTCGACAGCAAGTATCAAAGAATACACCAGCAAACAATTTAATCAGGAGATCATATTGTGTCGCCCCACGTTGTCTTTGCCTCCCGTTTAGTCATAGTCCTCATCATTATTGTTCTTGTCTGCGCCACCTTCTTTGCGAATGGGGATTTTAATGCCCTGGCTCGCGAAGCACTTGGACAATGCAGTGCTCTCACACACACCCGGGAACTTTTTAGCCGAGTAGACTGTAAAGGCATCACTGAAGCATGACGCTAGGACAGGCACGGATCCCTGGTTAATGGTCACAGCAGATGAGTTGTTGTCTGCTGCGATATTGACAACAGTAAACTTGAGCCTACCCAGAGTGGAATCGTGTTAGTTTTTTTTTTTTCATTTTTTTTTTCATTCTTTTCCTCCCCATTCTCCTTCGCCCCTCCCGCCCAGAAACACTTGTAGCTTGTAGCTCTCTTTCTTTGGCACCGAAAATAAAGCTTCACTTACCGGAAGTTACCCTCTGTCCGAACACTAAGATCGTGAAGGATAAACCACACACCAACCTTGTCGTCGGTGTCCGTCAGGCGCTGAGCACTGACTACTGACTGGCCTACCAGGTTCCGAGTAAACATGCCATGAGGGCCCGACGAGCGCGTAACAACAGCAGGTTGGTCCTGGGGCGGAGCACCGTAGCCTGGGCCGTAGGACATACTATTGCCACCCATGACATTAGGCACCATGGAGCCCCGATAGTCATTGTTGGGGTAGTATGTGTTGGCAGGCGAGTAGCCGTTGGCCATGTACGGCGCAGGTGCAGCTGCAGACTCTGTACAAGTTGAGGCAGAAAAAGTGTCAGCGTGTGATTCTTTGATATCTGACAAGGCGCTATGTATAAACTTACGCTGCCCGTAGTTCATGGCATATGGAGGCACGTTTCCGTAGTTGCCTGTCTGGGGCATGTATGAGTTCTGGCGAGAGTTGGAGACCATCTGGTTGTATGGCGGCGCTGTGGATTCTTGAATGCTGGCGTATGACGCTGTGGTTGTAGAAGAAATGCTAGGGTTACCGGATGAGTGACGCACAATGTCCAGTTCATTTGTGCCGTCTTCCGACCATAGCGAGACGTGACAAACAAAACAGAGATATGGTATGTCACTAAAGAAGACCAGACGGTGAGTTGTTTTTTGCCTTGGTTAGCTAGAGGCCTGCGAGTAGTCATTGGATAAAAAAAGGGCTGGTGTACTTGTCATTCGTGGGTCTGCCATCTTCTTCATTGGTTACAATCAGACGCACGCAGGGCGGAGGAGTAATGGGCCGGCGGTCCTACGGATATCAAGAAGAGAGAAGTAAGTAAATTTAGGAATTGATTGGTGGTGGGCATCATATAGATGCGGCTTAGCGAGAACTTACCTTATCACCAAAGCCACACATCCGGGCTCTCTTGGGCTGTTGCACGACTACCAGCCTATAAAAAGGGACAGAGAGTTTTTGTAGTTAGAACAGATTTGCTTTACACATTCAGCTATATTATGAACACACTTGTATTTACGGCCTTGGTAGACCTTGACAAGATCTGCTAGTGGATGCATGGCCGCTTGCTGCTGCTGCTGTGGGAGGGTTTGTATGAGCTGTTGCTGGCCTTGGTGGGAGAGTGGGCCGCTATGAGGCTGCGGGACATATGTTTGTTGTGATGGCATTTGGGGATGCGGCGGGGCCATTTGTCCGTGGTGTAAGGATGCAGCAGGTTGGCTATAATCAGCCGTGGGTGCGACAGAGCCACTACTACCGTGAGGAGGAGCATGTTGTTGCTGCTGCTGCTGCTGTTGCGACGATGGCGACGGCAGAGAAGACTGTTGTTGGGGCTGATATTGCGAATGCTGCAGCGGCGGTGGGGGTGGTGCGTGTTGCGAATGTGCCGAAGGGATGGACGGAAGGCGATGCATTGAGTGGGGCGGAGGAGGGATGCTGTGGATATTTTGTTGCTGGTGCTGGTGCTGGTGCTGGTGCTGGTGCTGGTGGTGCTGCTGCTGCTGCTGCTGCTGTGGCTGTGGTTGATGCTGTTGGTGATGCTGTTGCGACTGCGATTGCTGGGAGGTGGCATGAATCGCATGGGGTTGCTGTGGGTAGTGCGGCAATGAGTGGCCACTGTGGCTGTCGTAGGGTCCAGCCGAATGCACGTCAGCGGGAGGCTCGCCAGTGTGGTTCATATTGAGGGCGATAGAGATAGAGCAGGACCGACAATACGGCCTTCTGGATATTTCGATAGGCGTACTTTGCGTCTCGGCCTTTTTGCCTTGCTCTTATTTTCTCACCAAAAGTAGAAAATAAGGATACAGTGTCCGACAAAAAAGGGACGTGTTGGCTTGTGCTGTGGCGATTGTTCTTGTCTTCTACCCCCTCCAATTGTTTTTTTCTGGTTGAGCACAAGCACAAGGACTAAAATGTAACCACAGGCTGCGAAGAAGAAGAACAGAAAGATTGGTTGGTGAAGGCTGGGCTGGACGGTTGGTTGGTGAAGGCTTGGCTTGGGGCTGATGGCTGACTGATTGACTGTCTGGTGATAACTATGATAGTATGGATGGAGTCAACCGATAAGACTGCACTACATCGAGCCTCACAACCTTGCGATGGCTGGGTTTGATTGGCCTAGAAGCTTGTTAGATTATTGACTAATCATACCAACCGAGCTTCAACCTTCAAGCACACTAAGCATGTCTTGACCTCTTGCAAACAGGAGCTAGACAAACAAACAGGATTCTGGGACTGAGGAAAAGCCAGGGAGAAGGCGGTGATGGACATAATAAACCAGCCCACTGGATTTAGAGAGCCTGTGTATGTAATGCGGGCGGTGAGGGGGGGGACCACTAAAAAAAAAGACTAAAAAGCGGTAGCGAGGCCGAAAACAAGGGATTGTTGAGGTGAGGTTGAAGCTTGTAGTGGGGAACAGCACTAAACATCTGGCAGAAATAACGTGTACTCAAAAGTACCCACCTACCCGCATGAAGGAGATACAGCCACGCATGCTGAGTCAGCGTAAGGCTGCAGAGGCGCAAAGTAGCCGGCTCCAGATTAATAAGCAAGCCTCGGCAAAATCACCGCACAGCCCTAGCCGATGGTCTGTCGAAGCCCCTTTCTTGCTGCGATAATTCGCAAAATCACGAACTACAAACTACAGCAGCAGACAAATAGATCGCTTCAGCCTTATTTCAGTCGGCAAGCTCCTCCTGATCTCAAGTCCTACGACGGCAATTAGGGTATTCCCAAGGCTTTAAGGTTATTTGAGTTTGCCACGATTGGCCTACACTCGCCGTCTTGCGACGCTGTCTGGCTCGGAGTTTCGTGAGCATAGGTTCCTTGGGGCTATTTTAGCCGGGGCTGAACTTTGCAACGGTCGTAGCAGTGAGTGCTTCGCTGGGCTTGGAATCTACCTCTCTTGCGCGCGCGCTCTCTCTCTCTCTCTCTCACACACACACTCTCTCTCACACTCTCTCTCTCACTCTCTCTCTCTCACTCTCTCACTCTCTCTCTCTCTCACACACACACACACTCTCTCTCTCTCTCTCTCTCTCTCTCGCTCCTCTTGCGCGCGGGATGCCTCTCCAGGCACGGCTGGCCACTTCCAGCCCCAAGAGCAAGTATTTGGCGGCCATCCCTTTTTAGCTTCTTAGGAGGTGCGAATGTTAGCGTGGTCATATCTATCGGCTTCTGAAACATGACAGCGAGCACTCTGTTTCAGAGTTAGTCAGATTAGACGCCATGCTAATATTTCCGATCCCATCCATGCTGGCTTGTTAATATTGTCTCGAGCTTACAAGTATTTATCGGAGTTCTAACACCCACATACTGTTGTGAAGAATCTGCCCCTATTCGGTAGAATACCGGGTAAGCCCACAATATAAATACCCAGTGGGCTTATCCGGTAACGGAAGAAAGCCTAGTCTTTTAGAAAACAATATAATTAGTAAAACACAGTTCACAACACATACCATGCCATCCGTCGTTCGGGTTTGCGAGAGCTGTCTAACCACTCTTCGCTGCAACAGTAGGGCTATGCCCAGGTTTCAAACATGACTGGACTCAAACATATAGGCTACACCTACTCTGAACCAGTCTTTAGTAGGTTCGTGCTTGCAGGCTATCCACCTAACCCACAAGAATACCATTCGTGAGCGGAAGATCAGGAACTGCTGGCTGTCGTTGCCGTTGGTTGCCGTTTTTTGGTACATCAGACATTGTTTAAATCGACTGCGCTCGACAACCAAGCTTCAAAGGCAAAACAATACACAGACATAGCAGAAAGGAAGACTCGTGCTGATGAAACCGGGCTAACAAACTGAGGATCAGCAGCCTATGTAAGTACGGCAAGCTTGTATTATGCCCTCCCGGGCTAGGGTTACGGCCATAATGACTAGGGTTAAGCGGAGCGTCACTCTGCCTGAGCTATGACCCCTGAGTTCGTCCCTGGCAGCCAGGCGGATCTTCGTGGGCTAGACTTCCTCCGGCTTATGGGAACTGAAACAAAAAGGGTCTAGAAGGCTAATAATTATAGATTAAGGACGCTCGACAAGCTAGCGTGTGAATCTCTTTCTTGGTTGAGGAACTACTAGCATGCGCAAGTTATTATTCGGGCAAATTTGGAGCCGTACCCCCCCCCCCCCTGATGTCTGATATAAGACGGAAGGACGGGGAGACTTCGCCCTAACTGCTAATAATAAGCCTGGGGGCGAGAAGAAAGCTTCACTAGACATGTTAGACTCGCCTCGCCGTAAATCGTATAGAATACATGGATATATATGTACACATTTATACTCAGGTTCCTTGGGCTTTTCACAATTGAGTAATGGCATTAGTGCTAATAAACAGTTAGCTAGTGCTTGGATGGAGACGGTGTTGTTGCACCTTCACCTAATACTTGAGTTTAGGCAAATAGGCATGCCTCAAAGATTAGCCCCCCCCCCCCTTATACATTAAACCTTGGCTATATTGTCCTGTATCTCTTGTCAAGTAGCGAGCGGTCTTGATAGGTGGGAAAACTAAAAGATCCATCTGTATTTTAACACCAATAGCTACACAGCTAGCTACACACCTCGACGCTAGAATCCTGCTTATTCGTCCTTGTACGTACTTGTTGCATTCGGCGCAATTATGTGCTCCCTACTGTCGTCTACTGTATTTCTACCCCAAGCTTGATTTCAGACTTGCACACAGGATTCAAGCATCAAGCCTAGCTCGTCTCGTCTCATCTTACTCCGTCTATCCCGCAACGTCATCTTTACCTAACACGCCGTTTCTTCTTTCTTCCTCGAACCTCTAGGTCACAAGCCCTCTCCTTAGAGTAACACGTGTAACACTTGAAATAAACTTGCTAGGCAAAGAGGGTGACATTGGTCTTGGCAAAGGACTTGCGCTACGAGCATCACAGGGTTAGCCAAGACTACCCATTAGGCATGGTCAACTTGTGTAGAAGCTGGGACGTCTCATCTCGGTGCTATAGCGATGAGACGAGGGAATCTGGAACCGGCGAGGATCTCTATCCCCCCAGATGAGTTCTCGGAGACACTACTAAGTCCACTAGTGAATTTGTATAAAGGTCGGGCGAGATGTTGAGCTGGAGAGCTCTTTGATGTAGCCTTCTTCACGCAAGTCGCTTCACTTCACCAACCAACTCTTCTCTACTTTCTTTTCCCTTCGCCCTAAGAGCTGTGTCTCTAGAGCCTTTCGCTTCTTTCTTTGCCTTTTTTTTTTTTTTGACACTCTCGTTTCGTCGTATCTCTGAGCTAGTCTCGAGTATCATTCGTTGTACCAACTACCAAGTTGCTTTACTCTCGCTACATTTTCTATTCACTGTCCTTATTTTTCAAAAACTGCGTATTGCATACGCCATTATTTCATACACAAACATCTACACCCACAGACACACACAATGCGTTACTCTTCTGTTCTAGCCACTTCTCTGGCCCTTTCTGGCTCGGCTATGGCCTATGATCACTATCACTCTCACGATAATGACGCTAGTGTTTGGAAGGCCCTGGAGGACCAGCCCACTAAGCGTCAAGCAGCCGGCGTGGCTGAAGAGCCAGCGTCCAAGAGCACACTCACTTTCGACCCGCCGGCGTCTATGGCTGCTGACCTAAAGGCTGTCTGGGACCACGCAACATCAACCTACTCAGAAGGCAACGTTTTTGGCTTTAAGAACTACGGCTGGGACCAGCTGATAGCAACTGATGGGTAAGCCTCAAAGCAGCATATCCCGATTTGCTATGCAACAATAGAACCATATACTAACTGGGCGCTTGACTATAGGAAAATTAACCTCTGTGTCCGCTGGGACTCCAAGCAGACCGTGTCTGCCGCGACCCGTGAGAAGATCCTGGCCACAGCCCAGAAGTCCCACGAGAATTGGTTCTCTTGGATGTACGGCTTCGACAATTTTCCCTTCAGCAAAGTCTCTGTCTCGATTGTTGGCTGGGCTGTCAGAGACGCCTCCCTGCTGGAGGGCTCCACCGAGGGTCTTGACATTTATACCAACGACAAGGATGTTGACGGTATTCCTGAGTGTGCCAAATCTTGCGGCCGCATGTTCAACCAGAACGGCCAATACTCGTCCTGTGCAGGTGGCGAGGCATCTCACTACGACCAGTCTCTGTGGCTGACTGATGGTTTTGGTGGCGGTGCTGGTGGTGACTGGGGTTCTAGAATGGGCACCGAGTATTTCCTGGAGAGTATGGAGACTGGAAACACCCACATCTATGACCACGAGATTGGACACACCTTTGCCCTGGATGACTTCTATGACTGGAAGCCTTCTGGCCAGTCCAAATTCGTTATGCTTGCTGGATCATCAGACGTCATTACTGAGTTTGATGGCTGGATGTTCCGTAACTGGTGGTACGAGCTGTCGCGTAACCGTGGCTGGCAATCAAACACCGGTGGAGACCGCACTACTACCCCGCCGTCTACGTCGTCGTCGTTGGCTGTTGCTCCCCCTACTGTTCCCACATCTTCTGGCAGCAACCCAGCCGGCACTACCCGCTCAGGAACTAACCCACCGGCCCCTACCTACGAGCCTACTGCCCCTGCCGAGGAGCCCACTGTCCCCACGGTTTCTTCTGCTCCTACCTATAACCCTGAGGCGGAAGAGGAGGCTGCACCTAACACGCCGGCGATCCCCACCACTCTGGCTACTTCGACCCGCCGCCGCAAGAACAAGACCAAGACCAAGACCAAGACCAAGACCTCTACGACAGCCTCAGAGCCTACCACTGATCCCAGCACTAGTGATGAGAATAAAACCTACAGCCAAGAGCCCCAGACCCAGACCCAGGGCTCTCTCAGCCGTCTTGATGTCTGCTCTGGCTGGGGCAGTACCGACGGCGCAGTCTGCGGCGAAGGCCTTACGTGCACTACGGTATCGAACGGCTTCGGCATCTGCCTGTAAATGGTGGGGTGTACGAGCAATAAATGGCCTATCCAAGTGCTGATTGGCTGCAGGCTGTACATGTGTCTTTGGATGCTAACCCCTTCCCTTCTCTGTGGCTGACAATATTCTTCTCGTTCACTATGTTTCTGTTTCTTGTTTATTTATTGTCAAGAACGATATTTGTACATATTAGCAAACCCAAATTGCGGCAAGCAACTGTCGTACAACTCATTTCCTGGTTGGATAATCAACTTCTCCCGATGTCGTACAATGAATGTACCAAGTCATGTCCAGACTTTGTGAAACATGGAGTATAGTAATCAAATCACGTGACACGCATATATTTAGGCCGAGCAACACTAGCGGCACTTTGCTTGGTGATCTTCTGTCTTGTTATTGTGCAAATGACGGTTGGGCCAGACGGATTTGAAACTTAGATAAATACTCGAGCGTATCTGCATGACGAAATCGAGCTTTGGCCGGCATTTTCCCTTCTTTCGACTATATCCTTCCCTTGCTGCGCATTAGATCATGGCCTCCCCTCAAGCACCAACCGCGGGGTCTTCTGCCCCTGCAACCGTTGTCAAAACAGACATAAAACCCCTGCTGCAAAGCCTGTGGCCTGGGACGTCTTCTGTTACTCCCGCTGAGATTGCTGACGCCATTTCCCTCTTTTTCACCAATCAGATTTCCGAGAGCCAGGCTGCCTCGTTGCTGATTTGCCTGCACTTCACGCAGCTAGACATACGTGCGGATGTCTTGTCTGAATGTGCGCGGGTCATGCGCAATGCGGCGGAGCAAATTGATGCATCGGGCTTGCAGGCTTTGGTTCAGAGGAGGGGATTGGCTGCCGGAAAATACAGTGGTGGTCTCGTAAGTGACTATGATGATAGTAGCTGCTACTATGCCAGCTGCTACTATGGGCAACGCTGTATTCTAACCTGTTTCTTCTTTCCAGTGTGATATTGTCGGCACTGGAGGCGACTCTCACAATACCTTCAACATTAGCACGACAGCCTCCATTATTGCTTCCGGCCTCCTCCTTGTCTCTAAACATGGCAATCGTGCCAGCACCTCCAAATCCGGCAGCGCCGATCTGGTCAACAGTATGGCTCCTCGTCCACCGATTCTCAACGCTGTCACCCCCGCTACCCTCATCGACATCTACACTCGCACCAACTATGCATTCCTGTTTGCCCCAGTCTTCCACCCAGGAATGCGGTATGTAGCGCCTGTGCGCAAACAGCTGCCGTGGAGAACAATCTTCAACAATCTGGGGCCGCTTGCCAATCCGGTTGAAGCCGCCTTGGAAGCCCGTGTCATTGGAGTGGCGCGTCGAGCACTTGGCCCGGCGTTTGCAGAAGCCTTGCGTCTTGCAGGGGCACGCAAAGCGCTTATTATATGCGGCGCCGAGGAGCTGGATGAAATCAGCTGTGCAGGGCCGACATACTGTTGGATGCTGCAGGAGAATGCCCAGGGCGAGGTGTATGTGCGCGAGTTCACCGTCTCACCTGAGGACTTTGGGTTTGAGTGCCATGCACTGGCTGAAGTCGAGTCGGGCAAGGAGCCCAAGGAAAACGCCGAGCTGCTGCACCGCATTTTGAACAACGAGCTTGAGGATAGCAATCCGTTATTGCACTTCATTCTGATGAACGCTGCAGCTCTATTCGTAGTTTCCGGCATGGTTGAGGCGGACGAGTCGGACATGGGCGAGGGAGACGATAGAAAAGTGGTGACGCAAAGAGGGCCCGGCGGTTGCCGCTGGAAGGAGGGCGTGCGCAGAGCCCGCTGGTGTATCAAGAGCGGGGCTGCTTGGAAGCAGTGGTCGGAGTTTGTCAATGTGACTAACGACCTCGGGGAATAGAGAAGGGGGGGAGAAGGCAATAATATCAAAGTTCTCCGCTTGCGCACTGAAAACACGCAGCACATAGGGTCTAGCACGGAGATATCACATAGTGTCCATCTGTAGACTGGAGCAGTAAGAGTTTCAAAGTCTTGGTTACGCAGTTTGTAGACACGCATGCTTAGCTTAGCTTAGGCTGGCCTTGAGTTACATGGAAGAGTAGTGTTCCGTTTTATATAGATAGGAAAATGGGCTTCTATAGAATGACGCAATGAAATAAGAGAGCAAAAACGGCAACGCAACATGTTGTTTTGCGGTACGGGGCCCAAAGACACAAACGATGCAACGCCGAGAACAGAAACAGAAAACAAGAAAGACAGACAAAGAAAAGAGTAAGGCAAGAGGAAGCTGCCAAGTGTAAGTCGCTTAAGCTAAAATGCAATACAAATGCGGAGGACTGGTTCCGGCGCAAGAGGAGAAGGGGAGGGGGATGGAGACAGATGCTTCTGGGTATCACTGGAAATATTACAGAGGGACAACGGGAGACAAAAACAAGTGGCCAAACTAAACCGGGAGGAAAAAGGAAAACAAGCCTATTAATAGGGAAGCAAACGAAACCACCAAACGCTGAGGTCTTGGAAAGTAGATGATGAACTTACATGTGAAATAACTTGGGGAGGGAGAGAGGGAGGGAGGGGATGCAATGCAAAAGGAAAAGGGAGCCCGCAGTTGGTCCCCTAAGCTCGGACGGTAAGAGCAGGCAGTCTAAGAGGGGGGCATGACAGTGAAAAATAGAAGAAATACCGCTCATCTTGGATAAAACGCAGTCTAGGATGCGGTGGCCGGCCTAGAAGCCTGGCATCAGATCACCCAGTGGTCCATCCAGACGCGAAGAGCAAATTAGCTCCGAATCGTTTGATGAATGCCAGCGCTGTGACGGACTAACGTCATATGACGAGGTAAATGTAGACGGTTGTCGTCGCCGGTCTACCACTTCTCCATGATGCTCCTTCGCCGCGGGCTTCATAAGGGGTATTTGTGTGGGTGACAAGTTGTCAGAAAGCGGCTGGCTTGCTGCGCTTTGCAAAACCGATCGTCTGCTTGAGTGGCGGGACGCAGCAACGGCAGACTGAGCCTGGGAAAGCTGGTTTGACACCGGCGAGTGTTGCAGTGGTGCAGGCGACACTGGAAACGATTCCACGACCTCGTCCTCGGCCACGATGGACGGCCGTGGGCAGGCACCGGTGATATCAAGGGTTGATATTTGCAACTGCCAGCCGCCAGGCGGAAGGCGCTTTGCCTGGGCTGCTCGCTTGGCCCGATAGGCCTGGTAGCTACTAGTGTCCATAGACTGCGACCGATCAATAGGGTGATCCGGGCGATTGCCCATAATCTCGTCCGACCATCTGCTGCGAGGCTCTGGGGCCGTTACAGCCGAAGAGGGGGCGGAGGATGGTGATGGCAGATTGTGATTGCTGGAGCTGTTGCTAAGGTTGTTGCTAGGGCTGTCGATAGAATCACCGCTAGAGTCGCTGCTGCAGCTGTCGCTAAAGCTGTCGCTGTAGCTAGAACTACGGCTAGGCGGTCTGGCGATAGCAATCTGGTTTTTGGGTGGAATGGTGGTGAGCGGCGAAATACAGGATAGAGAGGCTACCTCTTCGTCTTCCTCATCGGCATGTTTCTTGTGGTCTTTCTTCTGGAATGGCAGCCAGTCAAAGTCCAGCGCCGGCCAGTCGTACTCCAAGTGCGAGCTGGCCATTGACGAAGCCTGCCTGTGGTGCTTGAGGAACTCCGAAGTCGACACGGCCTTGCGTAGCACCGCAGGAGCCGGCACGGTCAGGGTCAAGACTGGCGTGCCATTGGACCGGCGCGGCACTGCATGTTCGTACCCAGTAGCATCCATGCTTCGAGTACGACCACGCCGAGACGATTTGCGCGGAAGAAGCGGCGGCGGAATTAGCGACTGGCAGTGGCTGTTGTGCTCAAAGGCAGAGGGAGAGGGCAGAGGGGTTTCCATTGTGAAGGAAAGCAAGGCGGCAGATGTGGAAGTGTTGAATAGGGGTGCTGGTCTGTGGTTGCTTTTGGGATTGGGGCTGGAAGACTCCGACTCGTTCTGGATGACGGGGTGGACGCCGGACTGGTTCCGCTGGGCGGCTGCTTCAAAGGCTTTCCATTCGGAGCGGAGGCTGATTTGACTACTACTGCTGCTGCTGCTGCGAAAGTCGTCGTCGCTGTCCGTGCTATATACCTCGTCTTCAGCAATATAAACTTGCTGCAAGATGTTTTGCTGCTGACTTTGGTGTCGGAACTGGTGGTGATGTAGATGTTGGTCCTGGGGCTGAGCCTGCTGCTGGCAGTGATGCAACTGTTCCCGGCAGGCGTGCTGGTTATGCTGCTTGATGTACGAGGTGTGGGAAGCGTCGCAAGGAACCCATTCATCGTGAAGATGCGGCGCAATCTCTCGTTCGCTCATGAAACGGCCCGGCTCGGCCGAGGAAAAAGCGGGAGGCGGCGAGCTTTGGACTGGAGCATCGCCATTCTCATGAATGGGCGGTGGCATTGAAACGGAGTACATGATGCTCTCACCATCGGGAATGGAACTATGCCTGGCGGGGAAGTACGAGGGCGTATATGGAGGAACAGCAGCAGTGGGAGGCGCAGAAATGGACGACGAAGCGGTGCACTGGGCTGTGGCTTCCTGGCGGGCCTTTTGAAGGGCGAGCTGTCGCTGGTTCTCCTGTTCCAGAACGAGCTGCTCAGGGGTTATAGCCCTGGTGCGGCTAAGGTTGCGGGAAAGGGTGCGGCTCAGATTTCGGCTGAGATTGCGACTGCGGGAATGGCGCTGGCTATGAGAGTACGAGTGGGAGCCACTGTCTCGTGGGCTGTAATGAGAGGAGGCCCGGTGGTCACCGGTGGCAGCAAACGACTGGGTGGAAGAGCGCTTGAGAAATGCTGCCGAGGGATAGGTGGAGGCAGATGTGAGGACAGGCTTCTCGTGGCCAGTGTGATAGACGATGGGGGCGATGGGATGTGGCAAAGGAACTGGCAGTGGTAACTGCCGATGAGGTGGTATTGGTGGCGGATGTGATGGCAGTACTGAGAGCGGTGGTTGGGGTCGGCGACGACGACGATACAACATGAAACTAAGGGATACTACAGCACAGAGCACGGCAACGGCCGAGAGTACGACAGTGGCAACAAACCAAGGCCTGTCTGTTATTGGGACTGGAGCTGAGGGGGTGTCAAGCTGGTTGGGACTGGGGCTGGTATACAAGATTTTGGAAGTATCGGGGTCATCGCTGGTGGCACCAGAGAGAGCCATGGGTGTCATGGTGGGTGGACAGCGGGCAGCGGGCAGGCAGAGGGCAGAGGGCAGAGGGCAGAGGGCAGAGGGCAGAGGGCAGAGGGCAGAGGGCAGAGGGCAGAGGACAGAGGGCAGAGGGCAGAGGGCAGAGGGCAGAGGGCAGAGGGCAGAGGAAGAGGAAGAGAAAGGGAGATGGGAAAGGCGGAAGACAGAGGAGAAAGTGCAGGCAGAGGGGATTAAGCAAAGCAAAGATGAAGACTGAGGACGGTGACGGAGCGGGCACGATGGCGGCGGGAAGCAGTAAGGGCGCTGATATCTGCTGCGTGTGTAGAATCCTGGGTTTGGGGTTGGGCTTGCTAGTGGGCACGGCTAGCAGGTCGATGTTCTAGCTATTCTTGGTGTTTTGTTTAAAGGATGATGCTGCTGTGGTGGTGATACTGTGAGCTTGAGGAGTTTGGCGGCCATTAGTGAAGACAACCACGACGACAACGGCAACGACAACAGCAGACAGCGGAAAGGTACATTACAGACAATCAAGCAGCAAGCAACAGAGAAAAAAAAAGAAGGAAGAGGAAGGGAAAAAGAATCACCAGAAAAACAAAGAGACAAACCTTCGTCAAGCCGTGCGAAGAACAAAGGCGCCTCGTTGTTGTTTATATTGTAGCTATAAAGACAAGGACAACGCTTGGAGGAACAATAAAAGCAAAGATAAAAAATAGCATAGTAGTGCCGGAAAGACAAGACACTGGCACTCGCTCTCTATCTATGCTTCTCTCTAGGCTCTTCTCTTCTCCATGCACACATGTTAGCTGCTGCACGTTGTCTCTCGAGCACGCAGCTAGCCGGCCGGATATACGCTATATATACTTACGATATTATAGCCTAGCGAAGAAGCCATAAGCCAAAGGCAAGGGACAGGAAACAAGCCAGGCCCAGCTTTGCTTGTTTTGTTTTGTTTTGCTTTTATTTTTTTCCCTTTATTTTTTTTATTTTTGTTTCTGGGCCGGTGGGCTTGTTGACGGCCTCGGAGACCTTGATACTTAATTCTTTGTTTATTTCTATGTCACGTTTTGCATCTCAACTTATGTGCTGTGTATGTGTACTCGGCACTGTTCTTCACGCACTCGTGCCTCCACCTCCATCTCTCTCTCTCTCTCTCTCTCTCTCTCTCTCCATCTCTCGCCCTTCCCGCTAATTGTGTCTTGTTTCTGGCCAAGGATAGAGCGAGGCAGAGAGGACAGTGAGAGGGAGGGAGAAAACAAAAGCCCACAGCTCGCACAGACAGAGAAGCAGTCCATGGAACAACTCCTGCTGAGCTTGAACCCTTTGTCTGTGCCCCCAAATATAGCATCACGCAGGACGTATTTCAAGGGTTAGACTAACAAATGAAATGGACACAAGAGCTAGGCAAACCCTTGCGAAGAAACTCGGCCTAAATCAATCTCAAATGCGACGTTTGGCTGTGTATGGCTGGGATTGGAGAGCGGCCTGTTCGCCGGTTTTTTTTTTTTTTTTTAATCCTCCCACATGATGCCGACTTGCTGGCAACGATGGAGAATAGGAACGAACGAGATGAACAGAATGAAGAAATGGTGCATTCCTGCTGCTCGTGCTCTGGCTATCTCGTGCGGTGGGTGGGCGACTGTGCTGTGTCTTGTACTGGAGCAGGAGGCAGATGACGACGAACACGGGACTGACCTCTGCATCTCTGCAGCTCCGCATTTCCTTTGCTGTCTTCCCCTTCTTCGTCGAGCCGCAGCATCCATTCATTGCCGTCAAATCCCCCAATCTCTCCCCTGGCTGCTCGCTAATCGGCGACAAGCTCTTGCGCCGGTCGTGTCCTCCCCCCTCCCTCCCTTTTCCTTGTCCCTTGTCATGCATGTGTTTCCTTGAAATTCCCAACTGACAATTTAGAGACTTGTTTAAATCCTCAATTCATGCATTCCCTTTTCTTGCTGGCCTGAAACCCTGAAGAATCGCGTTGTCAAGGGTTTGGCCTGGCTGGGCTCAGGTGCTGTACTATGCCGTGTGCTGAGATCAGCTTGATGGCTTTGCTCGTGAGTCTGTGCAGTCTTTCTCGCTTCTTTTTGGCCTGCTGTTTTTTGTTCGGTCTTTTCCTGAGACTCCTCCAAGACAGCCCATCCGTCTCTTCCCTTTCCCTTCTTCTTGCTCGTCTTTTCTTCCCTCCCCTGCTAAGACAGTCTCAATAAAGCACCATTCCCATTTTCTTCACAGCGTTGTGTAGCCGCAGCATCTGCTGCTGCATTCCGGTCCTGAGATGTTTGTTGAGCTGGTGTCGAGACCAATGCAAAAAAGGAAACGGGAGCGAGCCCTGCAGTATGTCGCCATAGCCAGCCGTCACCGTAACAGTCACCGTAACAGTCACTGTAGCATCGAGGCTTTGTGTGCGATTGGTACCATACCTCTCTTGTACCCCTTCCTCCCACAATAGCTCGGCGGATTACATGTGCCATGCACCCTGCTTGCCTGCAGTTGTCTTGTCTTCTTGCATTCTCCTCTTCCCCTCCTATGCTTGCCTCGTATTATCCGGCTGGACAAGCCAGCCAGCCAGCTCCTGCGCTTTCTTTCAAGTCTTCGGCATCGGACCAGAGCACACATAGACAGTACATGCGTACGCATGCAGACACATCCAAACTCGCAAACTCGCTCAGTATCTTTCTCTTGGCTCGGCCTAAATGCGCATTGGCCTGCTGTGTTCCTTGCATGTCTCCTCTTGGTGTTTCCTCCGCTCTCTTGGTGAAATAGAAAAAAAGGGAAAAAAAAAGAAAAAAAAAGAAAACAACCACAAGTACGGGGTCGGAAAGTCCTGTCCACACATTGTTGGAGCTAGCTAAATGTCTCGGTTTAATCACAACTCTTGATGTGGCACTTGTTCCAACGCTATCGTCTGCTGAGTAAGCTGTGCTGTGTGCGTCTGCGTCCGCCAGTGTCCGCCACGCCAGTCTTGGTAGGGAGTGCTAAGCGATGATAGGGTTGGCTGCACATGCAGGGTTATAGCCGGTCACAGGACCTCTTTACCGTGTCAAACTGCAGCCGTGGACTGCCGTCGACCTCGGAATTGCTCCAGGGCGCATACAGTGTCCGTAAAGCCCGGCCACCCGCTTCATCTTGTTTCGCACTCTGTTTTTCAACACCGTGTAACTCTTTCCCGGAACAAGCCCCACCTACAACTGTTCCGTCATGCCATCGGTTATTAGAGCTATGCGCTTGCGCAAGTCGCCGTTCTTTATGGTGCCTTTGGCCCTGGCCCATCGTCGGCATGCGGCCGTGGCAGGCCCAGGCTTTGTGCGAGCCCTGTGTTCTGGCCGGGCTGCCGTGATACAGCCCGAGGTGCAGCTTAAGAAAGATAAAGCGCTGCCGCTGCAGGGCACCCGCGTTCTCGACATGACTAGAGTGCTTGCTGGGGTAAGTCGCTGCTGTGCTCCCGGCCGTGCCATCATCTATCCACAACGAACCTCCTGCTGAAAAAAAGGAAAAATAAAAAAAATCAACCCTACCTTTAGCCGTATTGCACACAAATGCTAGGTGATCTTGGGTAAGCTGACTTGTATTTCCTTCTTTCCGAGCTGACAACATCCTGACATGGCGCTAGAGCTGAGGTCATCAAAGTTGAACATCCCGTCCGTGGCGACGATACGCGGGCCTGGGGCCCTCCTTATGCCCAGTACGAACCTGAGGCTGGGCTAGAAGGCCATGGGGAGTCGGCATACTTCCTGACAGTAGGTCAATTGGGGCAAGGCATCCGTGCTGCCACGGTCTCAAAAGTCTTTGGCTGACAAACTGAACCCCATTGCTTCAAGGTCAATCGCAACAAAAAGTCCATCGCTTTGTCGTTCCAGGACGAGCAAGGCGTCAAGATCATCCACGACTTGGTGGCACGGTGCGACGTCTTGGTTGAGAACTACCTTCCAAACACGCTGAAAAAATACAAGCTTGACTACGAAACGCTGTCTAAGATCAACCCCAAACTCATATATGTGTCCATCACTGGATATGGCCAGACTGGGCCCTACTCCGCACGAGCTGGCTATGACGTCATGGTGGAAGCAGAGTTCGGACTGATGCATATCACCGGTGCCCGGAATGGGCCGCCCGTAAAGGTCGGGGTTGCTGTTACCGATCTCACTACGGGCCTATATGCATCCCAAAGTGTGCTGGCAGCCTTGCTTCAGCGCAATGCCACAGGCGAGGGCCAGTGGATTGATGTGTGTCTGAGCGACTGCCAAACTGCCACCTTGGCTAACATCGCCAGCAGCGCCCTGATTAGTGGGAAGCCCGACTCAGGGCGGTGGGGTACGGCTCACCGTAAGTATGCCCTTGTCCCCTGGGTTGCCTTGTGCGCCCAGCTTACGCGTCGACGTCCCGATCCGGGGAATGTGCCCTGCTAACCCGAGGGGAATAAAACAGCGTCGATTGTGCCATACCGTGCCTTCAAGACCAAAGACGGCGATATCCTCCTCGGCGGAGGCAATGATCGCCTGTTCAGCATTATGTGCAATGGCATAGGCCGCCCTGAGTGGCCAGAAGATGCCAGGTACAAAACCAACGCCCTGCGAGTGGCTAACCGTGACGACCTTGAGTCGGAGATCGAAGCCATCACGCGGTCACAAACTACGGCGCATTGGCTCGACGTATTTGACGGCTCAGGGCTGCCCTATGCAGCCATCAACGACATCCAGACTACGCTCAACCATCCGCACACAAAGGCCCGAAACATGGTCGTGGACATGGACCACGAGTACTGCGGGCCGGTCAAGGTGCTTAACTCGCCAGTCAAGTATTCCAACATGCAACCCGGGCCGAGGACGCCCCCGCCGGTTCTCGGCGAGCACACGGACGAGGTGCTGAAGGAGTTTCTGGGCATGGCCGAGGACGAGATTGCGGAGTTGAAGGCTAGCGGAGTTATTCGATGAAAAGCGCGCCGGGTTCGAGAATCGAACGAAGAGAGGACACAGCTGGCGACGGCTGCTGACAGCTGCACACATGTGATTCGGAAGGTGGACGGCTGGCAGGCTGGCAGTGCTTAGAGTCAAGTTTCAAGCTCTGTTTCCAAACTGAGAAACTGCTCATCTGAAAAAGAAATTACATGATGACATGATAACCTCTCAATCAATCATATAGCTGGCCACATTTAATGAGTTGACTTCTCCTTTTTTGCCCCTCTTAATAAAGGTGAATTAAGACCCGAGGTCCCTTGCTGTTAACCAGCACAATACAATACAATACAAGAGGTTCCTTGCTTTTGAGTGTTGAGTTAGTGGATACTGAGCGCTGACTGAGTTAGAAGTTGTGCAACAACCCACTCATTCACAGGTGGTAAGTGCCAAAGCTGGCGCTCTTAACGAACGACACTTGCCCATCATCAGCCCACTTCCATGGCAGCTCGGGCAGGCACAAGGGAGGAGGGGAGGGGCTGTTTGGCCTAGACGCAACGAGTCAGGAAGGTGCGGCTAACCATATTGGCATGACCCAATGTGAAAAAGCGAAAAAGCGTCAGATCATTGAACTGCTTTCCTATCTTGGAAACACTTGATCATACATCAATTTTTCATCATATTTGCTGTTGCTGGCCTTCATCCTTCCTTTATTTTTCCTTTCTTTCTGCCTGCCTCCTGCTTCAGTCCTCCTGGTCCTTTTTCTGCTTTTATCTTTTGGAAGGAGCGAGCTTTATCCATTTTGAGTAGCTTCCTTGCTTTTCTTTGTCCGACTTTTTGTATACAGGACTTGTAATTTTTTTTTTTTTCCCGGCCAAGATCCAACTTCCCTTTTCCTTCACTATCTTCTTTTCGTATCGTGAATACCCTTCATATACATACGTCGCTAGAACTCTAGCCCGGCGCATGGGAGAACTGTGTGTGGCCTTTTTGTCACCTCTTTCTTATACCCCAAACCCATCCTACCAAGTGCCTGTTTTGTACTTGGTACCCCCTTTGTCTCGCCCTCTTCAGCCAATGCCTGCATCTCTACTAACAGCAGCGCCAACGCCAGAACCATCACCATCAACAGCTACCACTAACACTACCACCATCAGCTGCCACTAACACCGCCACCAACAACTGCCACCCACACCATCAATCCCCATCTGGCACACCCACATCGCCATGCCTATTTCCTCTCATTCGCATAGCCAAAAACATACAATGGATGCACCTGTTCATGCAAAAGCTCCTGCGGACCATGTCCCCAGCGCTGGGTCGACCATGGGGTCAATCACGCAGTGCGATAACATCACTACTAGCCTAAACACCAGCGGCTCCCCTAAGCTACTGCGTAGCCCTCAGAATCGTGCTGCCCCCCACCAACCACCACAACCGCAGCGGCCAACCTGCGCTGCAAAATTCAACTATTTGCGCCCCGAAACACTGCCATTTCAGCCCCAACAGCCGCACAACGAGTCTGAAGTCTATAGCAATACAGTGCATACTCCAAGACCTAGCCAAGGAGAAAACAATACAGCAGTGTTCACCAATACGATTCAAGAGCTGAGCCGAGATGATGACCAAAGCCATGATACCACTTCTCCATTGTCGGCTCCATCCTCGCTTCCTAGATCCAACTCTGGCTCCCCATCACACAGCCATTCCCACACCCTGACTACTAGCGACGAGGTGGCAGCTATGATGGCTCTTCGTGACTTGAAGGAAACCCCTCCTATGAGCAGCACTTCTTCTCTTGCTTCCGCCAAGCTAGTCTACTGCCCTGAGCCGCCATCGGCATTGAAATTGCCGGCCCAAGAGCAACTGCCTCCACCTTCTCAGCCCTACAGACGCCAGTTTAGGGACGCTTCGGCAAGACTCGTTCTTAGCCGAGCTAATGCTTCAAACGGCCCGAAAGATATTGTGTCGACACGCTTTGAAGAATCGCGCCGTCGCAATGAAGCTGTTACTGTTGCAGTGCCGGCTAAGCGAAAGCGAACTGACCTCGATGAAGAGAGTGAGAGTGGTGGGGTCACTGCTGGCGCTGCTCTCCAGCCACTCCCCAAGATTTCTAAGCCTGCACCGCGGAAAAAGAAACTCCAGGACGGCATTTCGCGTTGTTCAAAGTGCGAACGCCAGGCTTACACCCAGGATAATGCTCTTGTAGGGTGCTCTCGCTGCGACGAATTGTGGCACCAGCTGTGCCACAGCCCCGAGATTGGCAAGGAGACAGCTGGCGCGCCGGGCGGATGGAGGTGTTCTATTTGCCTTGTTGAAGAGGACGAGCTTACGCGGTATAATCAAGCGCGCCAGGAAATGCTGGCTTCTGCACGCCGCCAAACCGACGTTGATGCTCTGCGGGAAAAATATTTCCAATCACTGCCGCTGGGCGTGTCGATACCCTCGCCAGAGCTCGTGGGCTTTGGGCCCGGAGAGACGAGTGAAGATGTGGTATGTTGCTTTGCTTTTCTTTCATTTTTCTCTTGTAATCCTGATTGCACACATCCGTATCGCTTCTTTACATGCTTTCCCTTTTCCCCCAGTCTTCTTGTCCAACTACTTGCCTCACATCCTGCATCCTGCGTCGAAGCGTACCTCATCCTCTTTGTTAGCCCTTTTGGAACAAGATTCTAGTCCATTTTTTTCCTTTGGCCCCCGGCTACACCCCCCTCCATCTTGCCCTTCCCCCCCCCTCCCCCTTGTCTTTGTTCTCATCAGCACACATACACACACAGTTTCAGCTCCTCTTTCTGTCCTTTTTAAGCTTGAATCTTTTACTTTTTTCCTTTTCTTTCTTGACCGCAGCCTGTTCTTACTAACCCAAACTTGACTGCTACTTTCTGGGCTTTTCAGCGCTTTGACTACTTTTCATCTCTTGATCGCTATGACCAGTTAGCACTACTCGACTTTTGCGATAAACTCCAGCCAAATCTCTTGGCAGAAGTCTTGGCCACTGTTTCCTCTCGCTATCCTGCCCTGGCTCTTTTCGGATCACCAGATTGGGCCAGTCGCATTGCCTCTGACCAGCCCTCATCATTGTCTCCTCCACTACCCGCTGCCACCTCTAATATATTCGCGTCTGTCATTGGTGCAGAGTTACCGAATAATGTCCGAACACCGCTGCTAGGATCTCTACGAGCAAGGTTGCACATGCCTTTGCAGAAACACCTTATCAATACTGTTTCCCTTTCTAGGAAACCTAACAACACCCGGGTGTATATTCCACGTAGAGACCTAGAGGCTTTGCAAAAGAGGGGATCGGCGGCGAATAACCGTGCGGCTCTGTCAGCCCAGCAAACTCCCGCTACACCGACGCTAGCGTCTTCCAAGAGCGCGACCCCCACGGACGATGAAGTTGATGCCTTGCCGTCAACTTGGCCCAGGCCTGGCCATGGCATGTATGCGAACATGCTCTCCGAGACTGTCGATGCCAAACATTTGCTTGATCCACACGACACCATTGCGTTCCATCATTTTACCATTGACCAAAGGGGAAAGCTGCTGCCCAAGATGGCTGTGGCAGCTTTAGTCTAGCCTGCAACAAGGCTGTAGAGTAACGGTGTGTGTAGCGCTAAGTGATTTCAAATGACAATGGTGCTTGGTGGTTAACGTCTGTTTATTAATACTATATACCCATGCCGCGTAGTGGTGCATGTTTGGCTTGGCTTGCTAGACAGCTTCGTGACTTGCAGGTATGCGTTTATCGTTTGCTGTTCCTCATGTATATGATTTATTGTGCATCATTTGATTTTCTTGCTATACATGGCTCGCCGGATAGCGTCATGTATTTCCTTTTTTTCTCTTTGTTTCTACAGCCCGCGCGCGCTTCACAACCTACCACAGTGTTAATAATGGTGATATTTCGTTTAGATCCACGTCCACGTCCACGTCCACGTCCACGTCCACGTCACGAGATTACTGCAAACATGGTCCGACGGTGATCCCTGACAAATATGGGGCCATACCGGGGCCTGACCGAGACTTCAATGCTGATAAGATAAGATAACAAGCCTCTGCTTGCCTTCACCGAGAACATTGTTTTTGGAACGTCCTATCCAGCTTCAATGAGACGAAGACAATGCTTATATCTATTGCCACGTGCACACAATGACCCTGCCGCTGCGAGCGTCTCGTAACATACGTACGCCGCCGCTGTTCTTCACAAAGGCCATCATCCGCCATCGCTTCTTTACAACCCTGGCCATCGAATCTTCTTGTGACGATACATGTGTGGCTATTCTCAAAACCAATGACACCCCATCCCGTAACAACGCCACACCCAACCAAGCCTCGGCGCGCCTCGTATTCCATGGCAAGGCTACGTCGGATAATCGCGCCTTTCAGGGTGTAAACCCTCCTCTCGCACTGGCGGGTCACGATCGTGCAATTGGGTCCTTGCTCCAGCGCGCACTCAAAGTACTTGCTAAAGATGATGAGGAGGAGGAGAATGAGGCCCTGCCGCGTCAAGGGCCCCGCAGATCAGTAGATGGGAGAGGCGTCTTGTCAAAACCTGATTTGATTGCCGTGACTCGGGGGCCTGGGATGAGTGCCAATCTGGCCGTGGGTCTGAACGTCGCCAAGGGCCTTTCCGTGGCCTGGGACGTGCCGCTTGTTGGGGTGAACCACATGCAAGCACATGCACTTACGCCGCGTCTAGTCGGTGCTTTAGCTACTGGTAGCCGTGGTCCTGCCATAGACAGCACAGCCTCTATCGCTAGCAGCGAACCTACCGAGCCAAGCCCCCGATTCCCTTTCCTTACCCTCCTTGTGTCTGGAGGCCACACCCAGCTTGTACACTCGTCTAGCATTGCCACGCATCGCATAATTGCAAATGCCGATAATATTGCTCTAGGTGATGCATTGGACAAGTGCGCGCGCCATATTCTCCCCGCGGCTGTGTTGGCTGACTGTCCAGACGTCATGTATGGTCGTGCTCTTGAGGCTTTTGCCTTTCCTCAGGAGAACAAGACATCTACTGATACCCAGATACGGCCATCCACAGACACATACGCACATGCATACAACCCCCCGCGGAAGCGGGTTGATGAGGTTACGCCCCGGCTACACGAGCTGGGCTGGACACTCCGCCCATTCCTTGCAAAGAGCCGGAGAATGGCATACAACTTTTCGGATGCCGAGAGCCAGATCATCCATCTCCTTCGGGCACGGGGCTCGACTGATCTCAGCAGTGACGATGCCCGACGCGCCCTCGCCATTGATACCATGCGCTTGCTGTTCGAGCATCTGATTGGGCGGGTTGTGCTGGCTCTCGAAGCAGACCCGCAGCTGGCAGCACGAGTGAGTACATTGGTGATCTCGGGCGGCGTAGCGAGCAACAAGTTTCTGCTGCATATTGCGCGTGAAATGCTGGCAGCCCGGGGATTCCCCGGACTAAACCTGGTAGTACCGCCAGTTTGGCTGTGTACCGATAACGCAGCCATGATTGCATGGACGGGGCTCGAAATGTTCTGTGCCGGCTACCAATCCGACTTGTCGATTTTGCCATTGAAGAAATGGGCTGTTGATCCGGATATAGAGGGGGGCATTCTAGGCCGCGATGGATGGATCACCACGGGAGCCCAGTAAAATTATGTTTCGGGCTCCCACTGTAGAATTACTGTACAAATAACATGAGCATCGGCAATATTACATAGCCAGGTGCATTCTGGACTACGTTCAAACCGTCGTACCATCTTTTGAATGTTAACATTAAGCATGTTCCGTCAATATCATGAAGCTAAACCCGGTCGTTGGCGGGCATTTCTAGCAGCGGGAAAAAAAAAAAAAAAGAAACCAATGAAGAACAAAGCAAACATCGACAACCTCTCTCCTAGTCAGTCTCCCCTCCTAGCCCCTAGTTACACATACGTACACCTTTACTCCAAATTCGCCGTCACATTGGTAAACTCGCCCTTCTCCAGCTTCGTCTGCCAGAAAATGGGGTTCATGTCCGAGAACCCGTGCTTGACCCAGCCGGTCTCCTTGATATGGTACAGGTTGATGTAGCCACCCGAGTAGGCATCACGATGGCCAGCAGCCAAAATACTGCGGCGACCAAGCTCCAGAGCCTCCTCTTCCGTCAGGTCGTAACGGTACTCGGCATCGAGCACACCGTAGGCAAAAGTCTGACCCGAGCCCACGCAGAACAGATTGCCCGCTAGACGCGTGCCGTCCGAGTCAACATAGTACAGAGCAGGGCCCTCTTCCTTGGTGACTCCAGCGCACATGGTGCCCATACTTAGGCCCATGCCCTTGTATGAGTACACAAGATTCGCCAGAATTTTGGAGGCAGCGGCTACGCTGATGCGCCGCTTGTGACGCAGCTCGTGTAGCCGGCACTGAATGCCCAGCCATGCCAGCCAGTACTGGCAATCGGCGGCACCGCCGGCCAGTGTTCCCAGTAGCATGCTGTTGATCTCGATGACCTTCTTGACCGTCTGCGAAGCGATCCAGTTTCCAGCGGTGGCACGCGAGTCAGTGGCTGCAATGATGCCGCCCTGGAAGCGGAAGGCAAGGGTTGTGGTACCGTGGGCAATCTTGATTGGGCATTGGGGATTTGCGCGGTCATCGGTCATGGCACGGAGCCAGGCATCGGGCTACAGACGAGGGCGGATAGGAAACATTAGCCAGACAAAGCCTTGAAATTGGGGGGTGTGGCGTGATAGCAACAAGGCCGGGGGGGGAGGGTGCTCTCATGAGGCCATTGGAGACACCATCAGCAGACAGATACTTACGTTAGCAACAGGAGGCATTGCGAACTTCAGTGAGAGGCCAGGAACAGGAGCATCGAGTTCCATGAGCTGCATGTCCTCATCGAGCTGAAGGTCGTCGTCCCGCAGAGCAGCGGGTTTGCTGTATTTGGCCACCAGGGCGTCCATTATGTATGCGATGTATTGGTGTGTCGTGGATGGGCAGACAAAGAGCGATGTGGGCGGCCGGAGTAGAAGAAGGTAAAGAAGGCCAGACTACGTAGTTTATGGGAGTTGTTGAGAAGATCAATGACTTCTTTTCAGCGATTTTCGATTGAGCTGCCAAGCTTTGGTCCGATCTGGAGGCTGAAAGGCTGACGTTCAATGCTCAAGCTTAGCCCAATAACAAGGCAGGCAGCTCCGCCTTCGCGTCCCAGCTAGACGACCTACTCTTTAGATTAAAAAGCACTCCTTTGTGGCTAAATTCCATCCAAATAGCGGGCATCCGTTTCCAGAGCGTGGCGTTCAGAATGGTGTGGCTATGTGATGTGGCGCTTGTGGGTTGGAAAAGTACGGCCTATCCACGTCCAGCACAGCACATATGGCCCAGTACGCTTCTAGGAAGCAAGCTCGCACTATATATTGATTGTATGAGCTTGCGAGGAAAAGCACACGCTGCACTTATAAGTCGCTGTTGTAGGCCGCCTCGCCCTCTTGGCACAAAGACGCTGAATCAAACATTATCCATCCACACACGACTCACGTCGTCTCTGCTTGTAAAGAACATGAATAAAAACGGAAAAAAAGCACATAGTATAAACACAAGATATTGAGAAGCAAAAAAAGAACTCAAAGGACTACCCAGCCAAAATAACCCAAAAAAAAATCATGACGTTATCCAATCGCACACGAAAAGCCCCCAAACAAAGGAAATTATACCCAGACGATCGATAGCTTTGGTGCATACATGTCTCTCAGGCTGGGGTTGTCTCCCGGCTAGTGCCTGGCCTAGAGACACTGCGCTTGCTCAGAAAACTGCGGCGAAGCTGGGAGCGAGGCGACTCAGCTGGCGGCTCGCTAGGAATAAAGCTGCTCTTTACTGTGATAACAGCATTCTTGACAGGTATTTCCTTCGCGACGTCCGAATTAGTCTCATCAACAAAGTATAGAGCTTCGCCCAGATCGGTGTCAGAGGAAAACGTGTGGTGTTCCTTGGCTTGGATCTGGAAGACTGCGTCAGGCGCACATGCAAACTTGAAAGACTCGTCCCACTTAATGAGTCCGCCAGAAGGAGCACGGTGCTTAGTTCTGCCAACCGTCTTGTTCTTAGAATTGGTTTGCACAATGGTCACGTACACATCCTGGCCAGACTCATAGCCAGAAGCTGAAATGATGTTAAAGGTAGCGAGTCCAGCACCTGCAGGCATGGTGCTGGCAACAGAAGCTGCGCCAATACTCTTAGTACGGGCGTGGCCCAAAGCGCCGTTCTTAGCCAAGCCACCGCCAGGGGTAACCGGCCGCTGCCCATTCTCCACGGTATCACGGGAGGCAGCAGTCGTTGCGATGCCGGTGTCCCTGGGGATCTCGTCTCCAGGCATAACAAGCGCAGGAACATCGGGAAGACCAGGCTGGCTAGACATGGAGTCATCGTCGCGCTTCGAACGGAAGCCACGTTTGATAAAGGAAGCGCCTTTTCCAACCCCTGAAACTACGCCATTACCAACAGCTCCAACAGCCTTGATGGGCACACCACCAACACCAGTAAGGATTCTCGTGGGGGCGCCAATCATAGTGCCCGCAAATGTGGATGTGCCCTGGCGGGTGCGAGTAATATAGGCGGGTCGGAAAAGAATCCGAACGACAACATGTCCTTTGGTGCCGTCAAGTAGGATCTTCTTCTGCGCCGGCCGGAAGGGCTCAAGATCAGATAGGTCAATTTTGCCTGCACCCAAGAAGTCAGGCTTGTCTGCAAAGTCGTAATCGAAAACGTTGACGATAAAATCACAGCCAATACGGTCCATCACATTGCACTCAAAGTTCTCGTTCCATACGGGGTTCAGGGTCTTCTTGATGGTCTTGCTCTTGAAGAGCTCCAGGCCATTCATCTCAAACTTGGCAAATGGATCGCTCTTGCCGTTGCGATCAGCCGCAGGCAAGTCGTGACCACTAATAAGATCGATGCGCATAGTTCCCATATTGTTGATGCTCTCCTGGGGGTCAAGATCCATCTTGATGGGAATGTACTTGAGGCTGACACGAACACTACTGATCTTGCCGTCTTCATCCTTCAACTTGAGTGTTGTAGGGTTGTTGAGGCATTGCTTCAATGTATCCATAGTGTTTCCAGTGAGCTGAGACAAAGTATCCTCGTGGTCAACCTCTCCATCCGTGTCATTCTTCTCAACCACGCGCAGTGTGAGGCGGGAAAAGTCAAGCTCACGCACGACACAGTCACCGATTTCCTCAAACGTAATGCTCTTGCTACGTGCGGTTGACGAAGTGTACGAAGGAAATGCCATATCGTCAACAAAGACCTGCAGACATGTGTTGGCACAAGGCAGCTCGGCATCCATAAGACGGAATATTAGAAGGCCGGACTGGTATCGGAGGAGCTCCTGAGGAGTGAGATGAACCTTGGGAGGGCCGTCGGGTCGACCGGGCGAGATAGGGCTCATGGGGGTGTTTGGGGAAGACACATCAACAGAGGGGCGAGCGGCAACCTCAAGGGTGGTGGTGTTGATGGCGCCCTCCGTACCGTTGGTAAGAGCTCCGTCGACCTCGGCATTCTTAGCGGTCTGGGCAGCTTGCGCCTCAGCACGTTTCTTCTTCTCTTCTTCCTCTTCTTCCTCGGGATCGGCAACGTTAAGGCAAGGGAAGAAGGAAGCAGTGTAGATCAGGTTACCCTTGACAATACCCTTGCCGTGCAGCTGCAAACCGCCGCTAACCTCCTGCTTGCGATCATGAACCAGGTATTTGCCAGACTCATCCTGAGCAATAAAGTCACTAGTGCTGATTTCCACTAGGCCCAAGCTGCGATCCTTGCCCATTTTCTCGGCGTCCATGACCTCAAGAGTCAGGCGCTCACGGGCAGAGTGAACAGGGACATAGAGAATCTCGTTGAACTCAGGGTTTAGGTCATTAAGAAAGGTAACAGTGCGAGCTCTTTCAATACCAGTGAGTAGGACACGGACATAGGGATCTGATTTGCCAAGAGCCTCAAAGTTGCGAAGATCAGTAGCACGCTTGAAATGCAGGCGCATGACACCAATAGGCGTCATGTAACCGCCAGTACCACTTAGGACGCCAGAGATTTGAACAGGGCGCCACTGAGCACGAATCTTGACGCGGCCAGTTTGGGCGCCGGAGAGGTGAAACCAATCCTTGCCTTCGTCCATGCATTTGAGCAAATCGTCTAGCTTGATCTGGTATTTGCCTAGAACCAGGTCGCCTGAAAGATCACGCTCGTCCTTGACAGTCAGTCCCATCTTGGCATGCTTGCGATCAGTAATCAGAATTTCCTTGGAGCCATTATCCCAAATAGGGTTGTTGGTACGCTTCAGCTTTTTGGTTTGGTGGATATCACGGCCATTGAGATGCAGAATAGCGTATGGGTTTAGGGCACCAACCAAAGACTTGGTTCCATCCAGATCCTTGGCTTGTTCAACAGTGAAACGCAATATACCCTGAGTAGACTCAGGATACTCTTCCTTGCCCTCATCATTCTTGACCGGCTCAAGCACGGGAAAGAAGCGGATGTCACAGGAGATAGCACCACGAGCCTTTCCATCATGACGAACCTCCAAGCGCTGGTTTTCGTGAACAGTGAGCTCCTGGAGAGTTTCCAAAGCAAAAGAAGCCGTACCGATCTGCTTGTGCTTGCGGATATCGTTGTGGTCGAAAATAGACACATCCAGTGAATCGTTGAAGGACGAGATGATGATGAAGTGAGTCTCATTCCAGCGGGGATCGGAGGTATCGTGAGCGACCTTGGTACGGGCAAGCTCTTGGCGTTTGTTGAGACTAATGCTACAGTAGGGATCCATAGTGCCACCAAAGTTATCCGAGTTCTTGAGCCCAAAGCCACGGTGCAAGGTGATGGCGACAACGCCAACAGCCTGATCGACAGGAGTACCAGCGAGCATCTTGGCGACCTCGATAGGGAAAACATTGGGGGCGTACATCATAGGAGCCAGGTTTCCGTGGATCTGTTCGAGGATAAAGGACTCAAGACCAGGAATAAAGTTGATGTCAAAACCAAACATCTCGCCACCAAGAGGCTTGCAAACATAGTCGATGGTAGGACGTTCCAGGAAGCACATTTCAATTTTCTCGACATGAGGGAAAGGGATCTGGAGCTTGACCTTGAGGCGCATGATACCTGAGAAAGCCATGTCTTCGACAATGACATCAAGACCTTTGCTGATCATAGCCTTACCTACACGGATCTCAAGTACAACCTTGGGGTTGGTCTTGTTCTTGAGCTGGCGAGCCGTCATATCAGCGGTATCATTGGGAGTAAAGCTAAAGCGCCAGTCCATAATCACCAGGTCATCTTCAACCTTGGGATATGTTTTGACGTGTTCCATACGAGGGGGCTTGGAACCCAGCGTGAAGGTCTTCAGCTTAAGGCTGTCAAGGAACGCAGGAGTGGCGGAACTGAGAACCTGGTCGACGGAGTTGATGATAGTCTGCGCCAGGACGGGTTGGTAGATGGGCCAGAACTTGACGAGAAACGAGTTGATCCACTCGAGCGATTCAGTGTCAGTCTCAAGACGCTTCAAAGCCATCTCACGAACGATGTCGTCGCGGAAGTTGCGGCGCACGCGGCGAACCGATGTCCGATAGTACGTAGAGCAGATAGCCATGATGATCAGGACCCATCCAATACTGCCTCCCACAACAGCCACAACCCACGAGCTAAGGCAGGCGAAGATGATTACAGCGGCGTTATAGTACCAGTCGCCGTAGTATTTATCGTCTAGATGGCCTTCGAGCAGAGTCTGGTGGTCGAGGAGGTCGTCCTCCTCTGTATCATCCGAGGGCCAGCCAAAGCGAGGTGCCCAGCCAGTGCGGGTATAGAGCTGCTCAGTCTCGGGCTCTTCTTTCGTGTTTTCAATGGCGCCCTCGGTAGTAGGTTCGGGAAGATCTGCCACGGGGGCAGAGCCATCGTCATTGACATCGCTCACAAGCGCGGTTCCTTTGTTGCGCTTCAGACCATCAGGGATAGTCTAGAGGTTACATTATGGGGGTTAGCCTTTGTATGGAGGTTAAGATAACTGTGGGTATAACGCAGAGTGGATATATACAGGGCGCACGTCCAATGCGACCCATTTCTTTACCCAGATAATTACAGAAGCTGAGAGCAAGCTGAAGGGTAGAGCTTGATAGGAGCTTTTCAAGTTCCAGGGTCATTGCACGATTTTGGGAGAGGGGGAAATGAGACAAAGCAGAGAAGCGATGAACTGTATAAAAACAAGGAAACGAAGCAAAAAAAAAAAAAAGAGGCAAGAGTCAAAACAACGTACCTGTTGGACCTGGGCGCGTTTTTCCTCTATGCTTGCATTGGGGTCGAAGCTAAAGGCGGGGATGTTTGCGTTGGTAGAAGCCTCGACGATAGCCTTTTGCGCATCATCGGCGGAGACACTGCTGTTGGGGTTCTGAGCGTCCTGGATAGCATTCTGCTCCCGAGCTTCATGGTGGTTCATGGCGGGCGACAAAGCTCAACCAAGAGCCTTCTGGTGCAGGTAAAGCCTTGGTCGGGTATTGCAATTGATATGCGATGTAGAGCACGGCCTGGAAGACGATGTCGAATGAGACCAATGCTCGAGGGTAATGCCCGGGCAGGAAAAGCAAGCCACCTGTTGATTTCGGGCTGGGTTGCAAAAACGACAAATTGGAATAATGCAGGCCACGGATGGGATTATGACACGCGAATATATCGGTATCCACAGGTCGAGATTGGGCCAGGCGATGATATCATGCAAAGCGAAGCAATGACTGGGCGAGGACGAGTTGCAGAGCGGGTGCGTGGGGAAAAAAGGACAAGCAGCAGAGGCGGATGATCAGAAGAAAGACATGGAAATAAAGCTCACTCGCGCCGTTTTGTTTCGTTCCAAGACGGGGGATGGGGACAGGCGAGGGACACAGAAGGGATGCAGAAACAAGACACGAAGCTCAGTCAATTAGGTTCAGCTCAGGCAGGCTTAATTTCAAATGTCAAGCTTAGCCTAGGAATGGAGAACAGCAACAAGCAACAAGGCAAAACAAGGCAAGCCTTCAGCGACAAGAGGCAGAACCAAGATCAACGAAGGGAAATTTTGAATACAGGAAGAGGAGGAGAACAAGAGGGAAAAAGAAAGAGAAAGAGAAAGAAGGCGGGAAGATGACAAGTGACGGCGGGGGATGGGGTAGTTTATCAAATAAAGGCAACTGCCAAAAGATGTAAATGGACATTAAGCAAGGCAAGCACAGATTTTTCTGATATTTTTTTTTCATGTCCATGTCCATGTTCACTTTCTTTTTTTAATCCTTATATTTCTTTTTTGCTAGTCAGTCGAGAAGGCTAGAGGCTAATAGCAATGTGCAGCAAAACAACGGATAGCCCCCCAAGCCCCCCCAAGTCCAAGCCTAAAGCCCGCCCCACCCCGTCAAGCTCCCAGGCGCAGATGGCTGTGGGATGGGGGATGAGATGGGCTGACCCGGTCCCAGCTAGACGCTAGTTACGCTGGCGGTTAAATCAAAGAAGCCAAGTATTTAGTGGTGGCTACTAACGGGCTTGGTTTTCCCATTTCGTCCAACTACAAATTTTTCGTCCCCAAGTCAAGAATAGACTTTATTCCTACGTCTATCCAGCTGGCCTAGTCGTTAGGGCATCCCTCCCAGTCCAGAACCCGGGCTACGACATCGATAGTCCGACTCACAGGAGTCGGAAAATGAAATCAGGAGCTGTGCTATATTGGCGGATGGCTTGATAGTTAGTGGATGCGGCGCAAGACAAATTCAGCAAGGTCGTCCTGCAAAGGGCATGCTAGGCCTGAAAAAGACGAGAAAAAAGCAGGCAGATGACGGCGGCGGCGGCGACAACGTCAAAGACAAACATAACGTACACAGACAAACTGCCTTCCTTTGCTTCTTCCTGTTCCTTCGCACAGCGCTACAACACACGGGGCCATAGAACGAAAAAGGACCCCCGTGAGAGAGAGAGAGAGGGAGAGGACAGGGGAGGGAGGCTAGAGATGGATCGAGAAAGAAAGGGGAGGCGAGGCGCAGGCCAGCTAATGATGTGCTGGTGTGTGGCTGCTGCAAGTGTGTATTGTGTGTACTTATCTACAAGTACATACGTGTGAGCCTATCCTCGTTTATCGGCCAGGCCAAAGCGACAGGTGTCGGCGTTCGAACAAAAGGGCCGGGCACAGTGAGCCCATTTGTCAAGATCAGCAGGCGCATGGCGTGCATCTCATCTCGTGCCGTCCTTGCCGGTACCCCCAACTCGCAACGGGATACCAGCTGAACGGGCATTTAACAGGCGCCTAAGCTCGATGCATGTTACTGGCTAGCCCGTGGCCCGGGCGACGGTAATGTGCGGACTGATGTTGATTCAGATTGATACTCTCCGCCTCCCATAAATGCTGCTCTTTTATTTTGTTCAACTGCCGAGAACTTGATTCTTTCTCCTGAACACGTTGCTGATGACAGATCACAGCTTAGGGATATGAGACAAAGTGCAAAAACGTAATACTGGCAAACATGTTGTGCCTCGCCAGCCGATCTGCATACTGGCCAGCCACAGACAGGCCTGATATTCTCAAGACACATACATGTTAGTGTTTGAATGTCAGTCCCTTTCAAGCCCAAGGACCGTGAGGAATGTTGGACGAGGACTTCACATACCAGGTAATACCACATTTCCTGTTCCACCTGTCTTCCCATATCAGCGCTCCTTTTGTGGCTCGTCCAACATCTGGAGTGGTTATTTCAATCTTCGCCAGGCGGCCTCTTTCGATAACCTGTAACCTGTTAGACAGGCCAGTGTGTGGCACTTTACTTGTTTTAAGCCTCTCTGGCTTACCAAATTACTCATGTAAGTTGCCCAACATCCCAGCAAGAATAACAACCCTGTGTTTGCAAGACCATACAGACGCGCTAGCGGTGTGAAGTGGCTCGCGTGTCCTATATGTATGATTCATGCAGTTATACAAGAGAACGTATGTGCTTGAGTTGCTGGGTTAGCATCTTTGGGTAGCAATTGCCTCAGGCTACCGCGCCAAGTACGAGGACTCTGCAGTATCTGACGGGTTTATTGCACATAGTAGAGTTTTATACCCTCTTCTCTTCTCTCTATCCTCCAATCTCTGCCCCAGATCGTCACATTGTGTGGATTTACGAAGCTAGGATTGGCCGGGCTGCAGGGCTCCATAGTTCAGGTGGGCAGGGATTCATGACTTTGCCGCATTCAAGCCAAGCCATACCTTCTTCTGCTTTGTTCTTGCTTTTCTCGCTGTATAGCTGTGTGTCTCGCTCTGTCTCGCTCTGTCTTGTGCGTGGCTTGGTCGTATCTCTGTCCTGCTCCTAGATTGCTCATGGCACTGTAGATGCGGACGGAAAACATTCAGCGGGGTCCATCCTGGCCATGCGGTAGAAGAAGCAAGAAAGCCCAGATACACGACCATGCGGTCGACGCAGGGCGTGGAATCAAAGTGGCTTGCTTATGCTGTCCAGCTTCCTATTCAAAGTTCAAGACCGCTCACTTCATTGAGGGGTTGACTATGTTACACGTAGAATACAAGACGAGCTGGAAGTGCTCAAATATTTCCCGTGTCTTATCCAAGGATGGAATAGTGAGCATCCTACTAATATTTTGTAGATTGCGTATTATACTCGCGCCTTGTTTTACCCCAATAATGAAAGTCGGCGGGGGAAGGGGTTGTCTTTTATGTTTGCCTCCTGGTTGTTCCAATCGCCCTATCAAGGTTCCCTCCATAGAAGGGCTTATTGTATGAGACGGCTGAATAAGGGTATACATAGCCAGTGGCCCATTCATCGCATCACCTTGTATGCAGTACACGGTAGTCCGATCCCTTGGGCCTCTTTGTATTAGCTTAGTGTTCCGCCTAACCTGACTTTCTCTTGAACGCGTCAGCGTGCTTACATCAAAGACGCGTCTGTGGGCGCTCAAGTGTCAGAAGCAAAGAACAATATAATCTGATGTGCAGTTTGCAAGTGTGTACTGTAAGTCGGCCACGGGATGATGTACCAAGTAGATGATGCATGCATGTATGTACCTGTAGAGACGAAGTGAGCGATGTCATATGGTCGTGAATAGCAAGCCAGATATGCGGATCGAGAGGTAGCCAAGAATAGGTAGGTTAGCGAACCGGCCCTTCAGCTCTTCAGGGAAGGCCAGTCGTAGTCTTGGTTAAGTCAAGGGCCCGGTGCTAATAAATGATCAATACAACAAAGCACAGCCACCTAGGATGGCAGGCATCACCTTTCTTCATCAGCAACTAAATGAATGACATTACACACAGATATCCCGCCCGAAAGAAAAAAGAAAAAAAAAAAAAGAAAAAAAAAAGGGCGTGAAACGGTGGTCACATCCTCTTCACGCTGTATAAATAGCGCCGGCCATTTTCACCATGTCACCACATCTACGCCACCATACTTCTCATCAAAGCGCAAAAATATACAGCACTAATTAAACAATGAACTAGAGATACAACTACGGAATCTACAAAAATCCTTAAGCCCCGTGATTCTTGGGTGGTGATGCGTACACAAAATCAACAAGACAAAGGCCATAGGAAGTCAGGCGGGTATAGAAAGGCTACTAAAGCAAAACAGCAGGGGGCAGAAACTAAAAGAGCACAGTTATTTCTGAAAACACAACGACGCCCAAACAGGTACGAGAAGAAACAAGGGTGCATGTAGAGAGTCAGATGTTGTCGTGAGATACGGCGGACCAGCATTACTTTCATGCAGGCCGATTTGGCAACCCGCGGCAACCAACCCTAGTAACCAAAACTATCGTGTTGGTGTACTGGACAACGGCCCGGGTGCTTTTGGAACCATGCTCGGATACACCGCAGATGGAACCGGCACAGGCACTCTAGTCGAGCCATCTGCTCGCCAGTCTCAAATTCCTCCAAACAAATCGTGCATTCTGCAGAATCGACACAGTCCTTTTCTGTGGCAAAGTACGGAAACATACCAGTACGGCGGACGATTCGCGAGTGTCCACTTGTATTGGCAGACGTCTGGCTGCCGTCTGTACTAACACTTCCAGTGCCTGGATTCACACCAGGGCCGGCGGATGGTGAGCTGCGAGAAGCACTGTGTGATATTATGCATTGTGTGATGTGCGCCTCGCGCAAGGCCTCAAAATTAGCAAGATGGCGAGAGGGGAGCTCGAGATGGCATACTGGACATTCGTCTTCTTCGGCAAGAGGTGGGGGAGGTGGTAAGCTGCGATGGTGGTAGTGCGACGCGAATGGGGATGAAGGGCCGCTGCTGTCGATGAGAGACTGGTATCTGCGGGAAGAATGCATCGTGGGGGTAGACTGGTACGAAGAGCCGTAAGATGGGTAAGGGCGGGGCGGAATAGTGTCTCTTTGGGGCGTATGCTACGACGTAGGCAGAGTTACTAAGTTGATCCGCCGCGAATGATATCGCTCCGCCTTTTCCATTCAGCAAAAGGCAGCGGGAAAACTCACCATAGTGGAACTACGACTACGAGAGCCTTCGATTCCAGAAGGCCCCGGAGAATAAACTCCACTGCTGCCAGCTCCGCTGTATGAGCGATGGTGCGTTCGGGGCGACGGCTGGTTTGGCGACTGAGGCGCGGGCATAGGTGGTGCCGTGTTTGGGTCCGGCACACAAGGGTTGCACAAACGCACGCGCTCCCCTCCGTGAATAACAGGCGATAACTCACTCGAGCCCCAGAGCGGCGCGGCCTGGCCTGGCGGTCGTACAATGTACTGGTGTGGAATGATGATCCGATGTGGCGAACAAGAATTGCACACGACCCGCCCGCATTTTCTATCAGGACACAGCATAGTCGTCAGCTACTGTATACATCTTATGCACCTGCTATTTAGACTATTGGCATGACAAACCTGCAATGGTGTTTCCGGACAAATATATTAAACTGGCCGGAACAAATGGGACAGTATGTCGCCTCAGCGTCTGGTTGCCAGCGAGTCGGAGTCGATTCGGGCGACTGCAGAGACTCGATAGTGAGGGGTGCATCTGAGGTTGGGGGTTCATCGTTCGGAGCTTCCGTAGTTGATATTACCTGTCGTCGCGACATAGCACCTAAGGCCGGGTCACTGGAAGAAACTGGTGTTGCACGCCTGGGGTGGCTCGGGAGGGTCGAGACACGTAGTTCAGGTTGCGGAGATGTAGATGCTTCGGTCGTCGAAATGTTGGCTAGCCTGTTTGGGGGGGTCATTTCAGGGGCCTTTGACGACGTTTGATCCGATGTTGCGTCCAAAGGGTCGTTTATAGGCGCGGGGGGAGCAGAAGACCCCGCAGAGCCACTATCAGGAGGGGGTGACGGGGTAATCGAAGGCGCCTGACCGATGATTGGCTGCGTACTTTGGTTATTGGTTATTGGTTGCACAACCTCTACGGCAGTAGGTATGCTTGCTACTCGCTCGACAGATGGCCCTGCTTCATCATCTGATCCACTCTGCTTGCTTGTTTGAGCAGAAGATACGGAATCGAGTAGACGATTGGGAGAGCCTAAAGATTGGCTATCAGGGCAGTCTTCTGGATTGTGTTCATGGGGAGCCGGGATCTCAGAGTCGCCCGTTGGGGTCTCGGGATCACTCGGGATTGGGAAAGATTCAGCATGTTGAATGGGCGTCGTTGCAGAGACTGCTGCCTGTATATCAAGAGGGGTGGATATAAGCTGGGATGTAGAGACGGACGCCATAGCTTGTGGGAGCCTGTGCCTGAGCGGAGGTGGAGGCCGGAAAGCGCACAATTATTCTAGGAACGATAGCGGTTCACCTGAATGCGGGCTTTCTTAGCCGGCAGTTCAAGAAAACGGACGACCACAAAAGCAGAGCAGATTCCCAAGTCGGCACAGACGATCAAGACTAAAGATGAAGTATTTCTCTCACAGGGGATTCGTTTTGGGCGAGCTACACATGACGTTGGCCACGGGGTGGAGATAGGGAGTCACAATGTCCGGCAGCCAAAATATCTGTCTGGTAACACGGAAAGGATATCAATATGGATAAGTATGAGGTAAAAATGAAGATGGGTATTCTGCAGGCCTCCCGAGAAGGAGAAAAAATCGACTATTGTTCTTCTTCGTGGAAACCTTGGTGACCAACCAGGCTGGATCGTGTGGTTGGCTATTCGTCATTGATCTTGGCTTGGCGAGATATTCTTATCGCCTTATCCTACCCCTTGATAAGCACCGGCCCCGCTCCAGACAGGCGTACACCCCTTAATTCACTAAAATGCACTACTTTTGATGGGGTCATGTGATGTGCTATCCAACTAGTGAGGAACAAGAAAGGGGGAGAAAGAAGAGCAGAAGAAGCCTAGAAAATTCATGCTTGCACGATAAACGACTCTCTGGATCCCAGAGTGCCTTCCGAGTCACAGAACCTGGAACGTCTTTATGGCACCCTTGTCGAGGAACTATGATTGATGATGATACTCTGGAGAGAGCTGATGCCGAATAATCCATGGACCAACGACTGCAATAATTCTGTACTATGTATGTGTATGTGCATTGCGCTATGGGTGGATCATTCGCTCTGTTGCTCTTGAGACGCCATGGCGTACTTACATGATCCTCTGTTGCAAATCACAGGAAAGAAAGCCTTAATAGTAAAGCACTATGGCCTTCTCCCTCTGCTGTGGTGAGTGTTTGTAACTTCTCCAGAAACCGGCTTCTCACTTTCGTCGCGACATCAGGTGCAATTTGCATTCCCACTCGATCCTCATCGGCCAAGGCTAGATTTCACTTCAGTGCTATCAACATCACGATCGGCGGCCTGCTAGTTTTTTTCTTCTTTTTTTTTGCGCACGCGCCCTTGACTGGATTATACCGCACCGAACATCCATACAATTATATAACACTCGAGCGGCCAAGCCTACCACAAACCCGCAAGGCTTGCACGCCAACAAGGGGCAAACAAGGTGGTTGCGAAAGACATGGAACGGGGACAAACTAAAGACTGAACAGCAGCCCACAATAGACCGATCCCGATCAGGAAATCTCACTATGTCCCAATTATCGTTAAATCTGTTGTTGCACACCAGCAGTGCCTCAGACCGCACGCTTCAGAAAGAAAGTCTCCCCCAAGAACCAGCACACGACCTTGCACAAAACCAATCTCAGCAGCAAACACAACACCGCAGGTCACAATCGCAGTCGCCATCGCACTCACAGCTAAAACCACAACTGCAAGCTCAACCCCTCGAGAGACGTTCCATCTCCAGCTCTGGACTCCAATCTGAATCCAGAATCTCAGCCTCAACCTCGACCACACAGTATTCCATGACCAATACTGTGCTACACAAATCCACGGTCGAACTCCCGCCGGCTGCGTCTTTGAGAGGATCTTCTGCCCCTGCTCCCACAACTAGCGATACTGATGATGTCTTTTCAACAACACCCGCGGCTTCCCCTACCCCTCCCTCCAGCTTCATCCCGTCTCCTGGCCGACGTTCAACTATTAGAATCAAAAACGTTACCCGCGCCTCCAATGGCTCTGGACCCCACGTGTGTCCGGACTGCCAACGCCAATACTCACGATCGGAACATCTTGCTCGCCACATCCAGTCACACACGCTCGGCAAGCGCTTCCAGTGTCCTGACTGTGGCAAGGCATTTGCACGAACAGACTTGCTGCGGCGACATGCACAGAGCCACAAAAATGAGGACGGCTCTAAGAAACGTCGGACTGGCTCAGGTGTTCCCAGAGCTGGTCGCGTTTCTCATGCCTGCAAGCAATGCTCCACGGCCCGTGTTAAATGCGAGGAAGCCAAGCCATGTACACGTTGTCGAATGCGTAAGCTGACCTGCGAGTACAATCCGAACGAAGCTGCGTTAGCTCTCTGTAATCCACATGTCAAAGTTTCAACCCCCAGTGGCTCTGCGACCACGGTCAGCCCCTCACTCAAGCGGCCGTTGGCAAGGGAGCGTGAAGGCGAAGTTGATGAATTTACATTGGAACCTGCACCTCGATCCATGCCTGAGCTTATTCCTAGCCTCGACTCTACGCTTAAGCTTGGTGCCCAGGCGTCTTTGTCTGCATCGCCGATGCGAGTCCCCGATGGGCTAGAACACCCATCAGGTAGGCTACTCCCAATAGCCGCAGAAACTCTGGAAGCCCCCATCCCGCTTGCCAATTCGCAGCAACAGTCCCAGAAGCAGGCTCAGCAGCAGTCTGGACAGCAACAGCAGCAACACCGCGCACAACCGATTGACCCCATGCTATTTCAACTTAGACAATCTGAGATGCCTTTTTCTAGCCTGAATCTTCTCGGGTCGAACTTTTACTGCCCCGAAGCTAGTAATACTGCAAACACAAGAGAGATGCCTGGCGCCAAAGTGACACCACTTGAAGCTAGACTTCAATTAGGATATGCAAGCGAAACTTCGTGCCAAAGAGCCCATCCGACTCAACAGGATCAAGGCGGGGTTTTAACACAAGGCGCCCAAGATTTCCAATCGCAAGGTAAGGGGATAGCTGTCTAGAAATTCATTCTATTTGCCCTCCCTCTAATCCCTTTTGTGCTGAGATGCTAGCCATCTTTGCTAACAACTTAATGATTCGCCATGGTAGCTCTAGCTCTATCGTCAAGTGGTATGATCATGCCTCAGTCGAGTGTGCCTCTAGGCGAAATTACATCAATGTGCAGATTGCCATGCCAAATGGACGTATCTCAAGAAATGCCTCCCCGGCCTGATATCTCTCAGTCTATATCCGACGTTGCGCATATGATGTTTTCTGACTTCTTGCGAGATATGATATACAAATCCCAGATGGACATGCACAATGCAATGAGCTCTTCAGCGTTCCCGATCCTTGACTTTTACAGCGATACTAATCTTGACCTCAGCGAAACGGACTACGGCCTTATTAACTCTTTAAATGTCGATATGGAGCCTGTGCCAAATAACGAAAATTCCTGCTCGCAAGAAGAGGCCCGCAATCTCATCAAATTTCGCCATGAACTCAACTTCTTATGGGACTGTGACTTTTCTGGAAATTGTTCAGACCCAGGACATAGTTGTTGGGGAGAGGATCCGTCCCAGCTGGACCAGAGATACCAGAACAATAACTCTCTACTCATCGTCGAAGAAAGCCGCAAGAAACTCAGCTCTGTTTTTTCCGACAAAATATCGGCAGAATGTCGAGATGCAGTCATGTCCTTGCTTTCCCAGGGTTACAACATGCAAGATACTCTTGGGAAGATGTCTGCGTCATTCACGTCTCTCGAGGCTCTAGACGGCTTTGCCTATATATATCTAGCACAATGTCTTGATTCAGTCTCCAACTTTATTCATTTCCCGACGATCAAGTTCAGTTCTCAATCTCCACACTGGACAGCCTCTATTATTGCCTATGGGGCAGTGCTTACACCGTTGCCAACAATCAGACGGCTCGGCTTTGCAGTCCAAGAATCTGTTCGTATAAGTAATGCACTATTGGTGAGCCTTTCTTTTTTCACAGCGTCTTTTACGAACTTGCCAAACCAAAGCCACGGCTAGTTGCCCTGTTTCTTTGTTTTAGTTCAACTCACGATCTAGTCTAGGCCAGGCCTGTAGCTTAGTATTGGTGTATACAGTCTCCATTCTGTTACTAATAACATGTTCTAGGTCGAAAGCAAAATCAACAAATCTCTTGATCTCGACTTATTCCAGGCCACAGTTATCCTTCAAGACCTCGCAATGTGGAGCGGTAACCGGGCCAAAATGTCAGCTGCCGAGTCGCATATTACCTTCCCTGTTTCTGTACGTATTGTAAAATCCATCGTTCGCCCTTTACCCAGCTAACATTGGCACGCAACAAAGATTCTGCGCTGCCAAAGGAAGTACCAGCGCCTATCATACCCCATAATTTTGGTGCATCCTGGCGACCACGGTAAGGTCCTCGAGGGCAAATGGAAGCAATGGTCACAGCAGGAGTCTTGGAAGAGGCTTGTGTATCATTATGTCATCAACGATGCCGAAATTTCTATCATGGCTATGACGACCCCTCGGGTGTCATATGAAGAGTTAAATCTTCCACTCCCGGAATCGAAAGACCTCTGGCTTGCGAAGACTGCGACCGAATGGAAAGAACTTTATCTCAAATGCTGGAGTGGCCAAACAAGCAAGCTGCCTTCTGCAGTTGATCTTCTGAAAGATGCATCTTTGCTTGCAAACCACCTTGACCGGTTGGATATACAGCTCTCTGTGTCTATATATCTTTCTGGCGCAGTAACCTTGAGTCACCAGTACCACCAGTTGAGTGGAATCCAGTGTAGCCGCCCGTTTGTGACCCGAAACCTTGCCGGGAGGTCTCACAACTTGCTGAATGAAAGACACCAAGAGCTCTGCAAAGAGCTTCGAGATTTCCAACGAATGGCCTCTCAATGGGGCCCCAAGAACACCCTCCTGGTACAGCAGAATGTAATACTTCATGTGCAATTGATGCAACTGCATGTATCAATAAACGACGTGTATTTGTTCACTGGTCGGGAGGGAGAAGATCAGATCCGGAACTCGTACGTTATTCTGCGACAATGGACTAGAAGCTCTGAATCTCGTGAAGCCCTATGGCATGCAGGACAAACACTGCGCTACGCAAAAATGCTGCCTCCTGGGACTATGAAAGACTTTTGGTGCATTACAGTCGTTCAGGCTGGCTTGACATTTTGGGTGTATGGGATTATTACTAAAGCATGTAAGAAGCCGCAAGCAGACCACAGTGACAACAATAGCGCTGTCCACCTGGAAGATCGTGAGGTGGGAATCCAGGAGAACTTTATGCCTCACATCCCGGGCCGCTACCTGAACGAGCCGCTTTTCCTGGATGGCGAGAATAACACGGCGGTTATGCGGTACCTGAGTATGGGACAAGGCCAGCCGTTTATCCGCGGGCCAGCCCCACGGAGCCCAAGCGGCGGTGACAGTAATAGCAATGCTATGTTACAAGCATCACCCGAGGATCCGCGTGCCTGCGTAGGCCTGTTATACAACATAATTATGGACAATTTCGCGTGGGATACTGAAAGGGTGCCGCTGCTGGTGCATAATATGGTCATCTTGATAAAGCGATTGAGTGCTATTGCGACCCGGGTGCACTCTCAAGGAGCGAACGATGGGAGATGATACGAACGGGTATGCAGGCGGAGGAAGGATGATGATAAAGCACGATTTAGTGGCAAGCTCTTTTTTTTTTTTTTTTTTTGAGTGTCTGTTATGACGAGCTATGTTTGTAAATGTAAAACATAACGAACAGCGAAGAACCCCGGCCAAATGTTGCAAAGGGACCATGCATTGCCTCACCTCACCAAGCTTCCCCAAACCTTGTGACATTCTTGTGCCTCACCATGTGAACAATGACAGATCCTGACACATCCGTCGACATGTCTTGTGTTTCAACCGGAATTCCACAACAGGCAGCCGGGGAAGGGCGTAGACTTTTCACCAAGGTCGGCTAGCCCATAAGCCAGCGTAAACTCGTACGCACCAAGTCCCAGTCTCGCGTCAGTTGCGTGGAGGGAAGAGAAGGAGGAGAACAAGGGGAACGCACCGTTGGGCTCTTTTCAACGTGAGGAAAAAAGTTCCATGCAGCTATGAGAAAGAAGACTCTTTGTGTTAGTTCCCTCCTCTTTTCATCCATTGCCTTTGTCTTGGCTGGGGCAGGCTTGTGAGGATAAGGTTGTGTGCTTGGCTGGTTAGATTGATTGCCAACCCCCATCCGGGACAACAAAGGAGACGCAGTTTGGAACATCATCTTCAGGTGGTGCTGTTTTTTGTTTCCTGGTTGTAGTAGTACATGCGTATGACTAGACAGTGGAGGGCATCTGTTCCTGAGAAAGGAAAATGATGGAAGAAGGGTTGGTATGATGTGTGCATATCAGACCTATGTTATACTGCGACCCCGCAAAGTTGACGTAAAAGAAAAAGAACCCAAAAGCTAGGGATCGAAGGTAACATGCGAGAATGCAGAACGGTCTTGAGAGTGTTCTATGGAAGAAAATCCATGCCATTCATTAATACACAGCGCAGCGTATGTGCGCCATTGGTTGTGGTTTCGCTGGAGAAGGGTTACTGCGTACCAACGGAGTAGCCATCGGTGTGAGAGTAGATTTGATTTGAATATGTTTTTCGTCGACTGGAATCACTGAGATCAAACGACGCCGGATTGGTTACCGGTC